>JAFBJS010002552.1:0-94176 GCA_016785265.1 Paraplagusia blochii | reverse complement strand
GACAAAGAGGAGATTGATGGATGCAGTGAGGGAGGACATGGAGGTAGATGGAATCAGAATTGAGGATACAGAGGACAGGGGGAGATGGAAATGATGATGGAAAGTGCGAAGGATGCTGCTTTGACAAACTGGCTCCATGTTTCTGTCCATCTGTTTCCTTTAACCACAAAAAAATATTTTTTTACATGACAGCTTGTAGAAAACGACAACAAATTCAATATTGTCAACTGCAATGCACCTGCTCTGTAATGGACATTCCTGTGTCAGTATTAAATTGGGATGTTCTGCAAATAAGTGGGCGAAAACTGTCAGAAATGGGTCGACTCCTCCTCTGCATAGATGCCTAATAAAATATGTGAAGGGACCAAAATAAAACCTGGCAGCTTCCTGCTGTATTTGTCCCAATACCAGTTGAGTCATGTGGCATCACTGCCTGCCAAGCCGTAATAAGAAACAATGATTTAGATGAGGCATAACGCAGAGAGGGGATATAATGTAAAGTTGCCATAATTGATAACATTTTTATCTCTGACTGAGGCTGTTATATTTTTGGTTCTCTTCACACAGCCACAAAACAACCAGCAGATAAAGAAAACTTTTCACCAGGTTATGTAACGTTAAGCCTGTTCTCACTGTCGGTTCTAATACCTGTCATCAGCAGCAGACATTATTTGCTCATGTTCTAAATAGAGTTACAATATGGAAAAAGCAGGTGGATCCTGGACAATTTTGGAAATAACATTTTGATGTGTTGTCTGTCATAAATTGTCTATACAAGCCAAACGGATGAAGAAGAAAAAAATACTGTGTCGTACTGCTTTTAACTTATTGTTGAATATTCTCGGTCAGCGATTACAAGTTTCTGCCAGAGATGAGCCTCGGAGCCAGATTGTGCGCTTCTTAACCAGCCATGTGTCAAAATGTCAGATTAAACAAACGCTCGTTGCCCGGGGTTACTTTGTGAATTATCTGCAGTTGCAGCCTGAGTGAAGTGGTTGTAAAGATGAATTTCCTGGAACATTGGGACTCCAGGACATAACATATTTAACCAGGTCTTTATGTAGCTGATCTACTATTGTGATGATCTACTAGTGTGTAAAATAAGAGCAGGGAAATGTGGCTTCAGTCATTTAGAACAGCGGTCTCCAACCACTGGGACGGGGACTGGTACCGGTCCGTGGGTGAATTGGTGCCGGGCCGCAGAGAAATAATGTTTCCAACAAAAGAACTGAACAATAGAATGGCTAGGATTCCATCATCAATAACGCAACTATATTTGATTAGGAAATATTTTCTCAGTGAAGACAACAACAATAAACTCAAATTGATGCAGAGTCATTGATACAAGATTCTAACTTTTTATACTGGTCTGGTAGGAGAAAATTATAGGCTGCGTGCACCTGAGAAATTCTTGTTGTCTGCATGCAGAGTTAATTCAGGTAGGAAGATTTTATAGGTAGGAAAATAATTCAGGACACTGGGAATACATTTTTATCAAGGGGTATTTATCTGCCACAACTTAACGACCGGTCTGTCAGAAAGTAGTACAAAACATTTAACTGGTCCATGGCGCAAAAAAGGTTGGAGAACACTGATTTACAACTTTCTTAATATTAAGAAATATTAATAATATTAACAACCAATAAACCTGAATACAAATGTGAGGTTTTTTTTCTCTAGCTCCATCCATGTCTTTTACAGTTGAGAAAGCAGTAACTCTCACACTTAAGAGACGTTTTATTAAAACCTTCAATTAGACGGTGCCATTAAGCGCTCCTCCACTGGGTCTGTTTCCAGACTATGGACTCATTCAATCTTTGTTTCCTCTTCTCATTAATATTTCACTGCTGACTGTGTCAGCCTTCCACTCTCTGACACAGAGTGGTGTTTGTGGGGCGTCAGTGAGCGAGTCACAGGTGCAGACTGAAACTCGCTCAGACAATGTTGCCAATCAGAAAAGCAGATGAAGCCATATCTTCTATTTTTGTCAGTGCAGCCCGTGTGTGCTGTTGCAGACATGATATGAATTCCAATCATAGCTGACACTCAGAATCATATCTAATGCTCCCTGTGGAGTTTAATGATCACCGTTCATCTCATTTACCCTCTAATGGGCTTTGCTCTTTGCATACACCTCCTGTCAATGGGACGGGGACCAAAGGGTGGAGAAATCACCACTCAGCGTCTTTGGTGTTGGAGTTATTGTCAAACCTCTGCAGGTCCTTAGCAGGTCGTCTTATATTCATTTCTGGTGGTTAACCACTTAGATGGAGTACAGAACTGAATACTGAAGATGAAGAACATAATTTTACTCTTACCATATAGAATTGTGTAGTTATATTGAATAGCTCGTTCTAGACTAAGGTATTTTGTTCCATTCTGAACACAAATATATTTAATCTTGTATCAGAGGCTTGTTGTTTCGATTGTCATCATATAGGGGAGTGGTCCCCAACCTTATTTCGCGCCACGGACCAGTTAAATGTCTCTATGTCTACTATTTTCACTGATCGATGGTTAAGTTGTGGCAGATAAATACCTGTTTTCCGGTCTTCTGAAATATTTTCCTACCTAAAAAATCTTCCTACCAGACCCGTATACAAGGTTAGAATCTTGCATCAATGGCTCTGTGACATTTTGAGTTTATTGTTGTTGTCTTCACTGAGAAAATATTTCCTAATCCAATATAGTTGCACTGCGGCCCGGCACCAATTCCCCCACGGAGCGGTAACGGTACCCAGCCCAGGGGTTGGGGACCACTGATATAGACCATAGAGAATTATATATGTCTGTACAATAGAGAAGCTTTGAATACATGGTTCCAGCATAAATCACAAAAGCCGTTTCTTCTCAAAGACCTTTTTGCCAGGCAGTGACCTACATAACTCTGGTCAGATGGACAGTTATGTTTGAGCTGTGACATTTAAAAGATAAAGGAAACAAGGTGGGAAGGCAGTAAAAGAGCACATTGACAGATTAGCTTTATATCAGATGTGTTAAGATCTGGTCAGAAAAAAAAACACCGGTGGTTGAACTGTGGGTCCATCTGAACTTCCTAGGTGAAAATATCTTATAGAACTGTTGGTTATGTAGATATTTCTTGGTAGGAGCTGCAGAATGTGGTTTCTGGCACCAGTGCAGTGAAGAAGCCTCAGTCGAGCATAGAGGTGTTTTCGTTGCAGAGCTGCTGTCGACCCTCACACTGTGCTGGGGCAGCACCAACCACGCTGTCACCACAGCTGCACCATCAGCTAATTATCAGTCAGTGGTGACTCCTCACTGCTGCTCTCCTTGAGGACCAGAGTTTGTGATTTTTTTTCGACTGATTTTTAATGTCATGTCATGTCAACTGTTTTTGGTCAAAGCTCTGCAGTATATTTGGAATCAGACTTAAATAAACAGTAGCTGCATTGTAGGTCTGTTTTGTTTGGCAATTTTTGCATCAACACATGTGACATCAAGTATTAGAATCCATTCTTTTCCACGCAGATAAATATTCATTCGTTCATTCATTCATCTTCTTCTTCTGCTTGTTCACGCCACCCAAATCACATTGCACCTTAATGTGAGCTTTCCTGTGTTTGGTGAGCCCACAAGAAGTTTTGTGGGTTGGGGTGGAGCTATGCTGAGAGCACCTCAGTGGCAACCTGGCAGCTGGTTGATTCGAACCCGAAGCCCTGCGAACCCATGTCTGCTTCCTTAACCACTAGGCCACCACTGCCCACCTTATTTATAACAGTTCTGTAATTAAATAATTTTTTTTTTTGTCCAGTGACAGATGGAAGCGGTGGAGACACTTGGTCCGTTCCTCTCTACCTGTCCCTGGTGGTGTCTCTGACGGCGCTGGTGATCCTGGTGGTGGTGTTGTTGAACTGTGTGACCTGCTGCAAGGAAAGAGAAATCAACTTCAAGGTCAGGTTCTTGTTCAGTCTGCACCAACACCTGCACACAGTCACAATTCAACCAGACTAAAAGAAAATTAATAAAAAAAAATACAAGTACAAGTATAGACTAAACAGTGTTATTTTGCCTGGTTGTTGTTACAGTCGACTTAACTCTAACTTTACTTCATCTAAGGAATTTGAGGATCACTTCGATGATGAGATTGACTTCACCCCACCAGCCGAGGACACACCGTCTATGCAGTGTCCAGCCGAGGTCTACACCCTCGCCGTGTCCCCGGTGGCCTTGCCTGGACCTCCGCACCTTCAACCTCCTTCCCGAGTCACAGGTCAGACAAACACATTAACAACAGATCCATCTGTGTATCTGATGATGTTTGAAGTTTCACGTCACTTATGGTTCTTCGTCTGTGTTGTGATTGGTCTTCCAGAAGGATCCACAGGCTCCCAGGTTGCACGTCATAATCTGAGTTACATACAGGAGATTGGAAATGGATGGTTTGGACAGGTATGGAAACTGAGATACATCACTCTGATGGGTTTGATTTTGCGTTAAATGTATTTATAACAACAAAAATATTTTGATCTTGTCATAACAGGTGCTCCTGAGTGAAATCTACACAGACCCTGGTGGGACCAGAGTTATAGTGAAAGAGCTAAAAGCTAATGCAAGTGCAAAGGAGCAGAATGACTTCCTACAGCAAGGAGATCCGTACAGGTATCTGTCCTATTACACAGATCAGGAATTGTAAATCAGTGTTCCCCAAACTTTTTGGGCAACTGACCGGTTAAACGTCTTGTTGTATTTTCACGGACCAGTTGTGGCAGATAAATAGCCCTTAAATTAATTTTCCAGTGTTCTGAAATATTTTCCTACCTATAAAATCTTCCTACCCGAATTAACTGTGCATCCACACAAGGATTTCTAAAGTGCACACAGCCTATAACTTTCTGCTACCAGACCGGTATAAAAAGTTAGAATCTAGAATCAATGACTCTGCATCATTTTTGAGTTTATTGTTGTCTTCACTGAAAAAATGTTTCCTAATCAAATATAGTTGTATTATTGATGATGAAATCCTAGCCATTCTATTGGTCAGTTCTTTTGTTGATATTGGTATGGATCAAGTGGAAGTATGGCCCGGCCCCAATTCACCCACGGACCAGTACCGGTCCCCGGGCCAGTGGTTGGGGACTAATGCTACCTTTTAGCATAAACATTAAATTTTGGTATTTATATATATATAGTTATATATATATATATTTTCTTTTAATATTTTTTTTTCATTTTATTTTCAGAGTGCTTCAGCATCCAAACATCCTTCAATGCCTTGGTCAGTGTGTTGAGGCCATTCCCTTCCTCCTGGTGTTTGAGTACTGTGAAATGGTAAGTGAATACACACACACACACGCACACACACACACTCACTCTCTCTCTGTTGAATGTGTTTGTGAATGGCAGAGTAGCAGATTCTTTTCTTAACATTCTCGGTTTTTTTTTTTGCACATTTGCCCGACGACTTTGAGGTGTTTACTCACTCGCTGCTATTTTATCAGTGTCTGAACTCGATAACAGATGATTGTGAGAGTTTGCTCTTGTCATTCAGTCTGGCTCACAGATACAGAGTCTGACCTGGATGTCAGCCATGCTTGGGTGACCAGACTCACATAATGAAGTGACTCAGACTCTGTTAATGCTGCTTTTTAAAAAAAATTTTTTCTTTTTCAACCGTTCTGTTCACCTGCTGTTAGGCAGCCCTGCACTTTACCCACCTTCCCCACCTCCCACAATGTCTTCTCTCCACACTTCGTCTTCTTCTCCTCCTCCTGCTCTTCCTCCACCTCCACCTCCACCTCTGCTGAAGTGGCATAGCTCGTCTAAGCCTGGGACTTCTCACATTCCCACCTCGCCAAGTAAAGAAACTGACTCCACACTCCCCTGGTGTCAACTGCACCAGTTGCTGTGTTTGTGCATTTTTATAGGTTGCATCCGCTGTATGTCGAAGACTCTTGGCTCTGGTCTAATGTAAACCTATTGCTGCCTCACAGGCAACACTGCTGACTAAAAATACATCCCATCACCTCAGTGTCCGGTTCATTTACCATGATCATTATATAGTTGTACAGACAGTTAATACTATTTGAAGGTTTTCAAACTTCAACAGAAACATAGAGATGTTTATAAAAAAAAATACTTCCACTGTCTTTTTTATTCGGTCTGAATACACAGTTTTCTTTAGAGTTTTTTTTACAATACCTCCACAGGGAGCATTTGTCCGTTGCAGCATTTGTCTTCAAATAGGAGAAGAACAATAAGAGTTTTTATAACACTGGGGTATCAAAAACTTAAAAATCTTAGCTCTGTTTTTCTGTGACCTGATGACTCAGAAACTGCATCGTTGAGCAAATAAAATCTAAGTTTAAGAAATACTTAATGAACCCCTTGTGTGAAAATTGTTGGCTTTTCCAGCTGCCTGGATAGATATGGAGGAGGGTAGTTACTTGGTAGGTCTTAAGTCATTCACACATGTTATACCAATATATTACAAGTCAACAGTAGGGCAGTTGTTGGCCTAGTGGTTAAGGAAACGGACTTGGGTCTGCAAGGTCCCCGGTTTGAATCCCCCTGCCGCTGTGGTGGCCTTAGTATGGTATCGTCCCCACACACTCCTCCCCGGGGACCAGCTCACCCAGCTGCCCCCTGCTGACTACAGTGATGGGTTAAATGCATAGCATAAATTTCTGATTCCTGCAGAGGGTTATTAAAGTTCTCAAAAAAAACCAAATTAAATTAAATGAAGCTGACAAATCTGACAATAAAAACCTAAGCTTTATTTACTATATTTACATTGGAGTTGTGACATTGCATCAATGTTCCATGTGATGTCAGTTTTCGCAATTCTCTGCTGCAGGAAAACACTAGTTTTATGTAGTACGTAGTGAAATACTAGTATTATTGTTCCCGCTGGTCCCACAAACATGTCAAGTATCTCTATCTCCTCCCTGATGCAGTAAATCTTCTGGTAACATGTCCAGGAGGATCCGGTCCAGCCTGGTCCATCTTGGCAGACATTACACATATTTGTCTGGTTTGGACTATTGTCAGCGTCCCAGGCCTGGACTAGGTCCTGGCATTGTGGCCTTTCCCAGCCACAGTGACAGGGCATGGAAATGAGTCAAGGTGACTGACTTAACACAAGTGTGTGCAAATCATTAGGGAAGACGGTGCGATGAAGAGCCGGCCCCTGTTTGTCCCAGGCGTTAATGTGTGAGGGTGAAACAACTCGTGCTCGTTATTCTTCTCTGGATTAGGACTTTGAAGGATTTTGTCCAAGTAGAGCCTTGTCTTACAGCCCACATGAATTTATAGCCCTCTCAATAATGTTCCTGTGGAAACCACTTTCACACCAACCACTTTTTTTGGCCAACGTTTCGAAGCAGGAGGACGACACCTCCTCTGTGGTCAACTTCAGCTCCTGTCCGTCATTTCCCCGGATGGTGAACCGGGAAATGGGACACTGCAGCTGTGCCGTGGACAAGATGAATCCCCAAAAAATGAACAGACTGTGAGGTTCTCTCCGACAGCCCGGTGATTGATGGTGGTTTTTCCACCAAGTATCACCCGTGCTGGGTAACCCTGACTCAAAGCATTTTAGACATCAAAATACATCAGACAACTGGTGCAGAGGCCACAGAATGTCACATACCACAGGGTGAGTGACGGCCTCTAATGCAGGGATACCCTGCTTGGTGCCTTTCCAGGACATTCGTCAGACGCTCCTCTTATTCAGTGCGTTGGACAGACTTTTCAGAGTTGTTAATGGGGCTGTTAAACCTCCCAGTGTGACGTCGTTACTCTTTGTTATTTCAGGGACATTACTGAGATTGTTTTTTTTTTTTTTTTCTGTGCCTCCTCTCTCTGCGGCGAAGCACAACAAACATTTTAGAACGGTGTCCCCCAACCGTTCCTGCACCACAGACTGGTTAAATGTCTCATACTATTTTCACGGACTGGTCCTTAAGTTGTGGTAGTTAATACCCCTTATAAAAAGTAAATTTCCGGTGTTCTGAAATATTTTCCTACCTATAAAATCTTCCTACTTGCGTTAACACAAGAATTTCTCAAGTGCACAGAGCCTATAATTTTTTCCTACCAGACCAGTATAAAAAGTTAGAATCTTGTATCAATGACTCTGCATCATTTTGAGTTTATTGTTGTTGTCTTCACTGAGAAAATATTTCCTAATCAAACATGTTGCATTATTGATGATGGAACCCTAGCCATTCTATTGGTCAGTTCTTTTGTTGATATGGGTATGGATCAAGTGGAAGTAATAGCCAGATGCGGCCAAAAAGAGATTTTTTTTTCGGCAGTCCGGCACCAATTCACACACGGACCGCCACCAGTCCCTGGCCCAGGGGTTGAGGACCACTGTTTTGAATCCTGTGCGTAACAAGTTGCCCGCATGTCATGTTAGCTCTATCTAGCTGTTAAACAAGTCCTGGTCATTATTGTTGATTTATCAACTTGATTTGTTTGGAATTAACCTGCTAAGAAATTAATCTGACCTATAAACTTAATACTCAGTATTTTGGTTCTAACTGTTTCTGATGTTTATCCTTGTTTTGACTCCATTTTCTCAGGTCAGATCTGAGACCTAATTGTTTTGCCACCATTATTGTGGTTTCATTACTAGTCCAGTATCCTGCTGATGGCAGCCAGACAGTCACCTGCTCCAGAGTCTTCACAGATAAAGACAGGCTCTGGGTGTCACTTACCATACATTGCATTTAGCTCTTCTGTGAAACCCCCACCCCCACTCCTACCCTCCCCACCCTGGGGGTCTTCGTTTTCTTCCTATTGGCTGGAGCAATTATAGTCCGCTGATACATTTCTCAATGTCACTCGACTAGTGATAAGAAATTAGAATCTGATCACATTACACTGGTGGTCGGCACATTGTTGGATGTACAGCAGCTTAAATGACACCACTGGATTTCCTGATCGCTCTGACTGACTGACAAGAATGGTTTTGTCACAAATATGTAGTGAAAATGTAATTTTTTTTATTTAGGTCTCAGATTTACACAGTGACTTGATTGCTTCCTAACTTTTTTTCAATTATTTTTTTCAATCACGTTTGTAATTAAATCTACATCTTCTTTCTTATTTTGTTTTTCTGCCACCCTTTTTGGTGACATGCCGCGTGAATTAAATCGCTTTTAGTGTCACATCAGGTTGTGTTATGGCAGTAAATGTCCATAAAATCATAACTCTTTCAGCCTGACTTAGCTTAAATCCAAATAAGCTGAAGCTGAGCGAAAAAAATCCACTTCCTCTGTTAAAGTCCCATCAGCTGTGAGAGGCTTCAGGGTGATATCTACATGTTGTCCCTCATGTTGCGCAAGGCTTGGTTTGATTCGATTGTACTCCACTATTTGGCCACAGGGTGTGAGCTTGAATGTCTCTATATGTCAGCTTGAAGATTGTAAACATATCCAGGGTATAACCCACTTTTTCCAGTGCCTGCCGGGATGCGTCAAACCTCCTTCTGTGATCCTTCGTCGTATCTAAAGGATCAGATATGGTTTTTATCCTGAAGGCTTTACAGTACAGTCGCCGCACGGACACACTTCTCGCCGTTGAATGATAGCTACAGGTGCGGGAAGTTTTGGACGACTTATATTGTAAAACTCCTGTAACGCTAAAACCCCAGTTGTTTATTTTACATTCGATTTGCTCAGTGCTCACTCCAACTCCACACACCACAGAAATCTCACGAGCGAAACATCTCTTGTTCCCAATTGGTCCCTTCTTTTATCGCCTTCTCACTTTCTGCTGTGGTCTGACACATTCGTGCACCGATGGGCAACAGGGTAATTTGAGAATTCAATACCACATTGTGTATGTGTGTGCTTGCGTACGTATGCGTCAGGATCTCCTCGGTTAATTAGTTGAGACAGTAATGAATTCTTCTCTCGCTTCCTCCAATCTGTCGTCTCGACCACTAATAAGAAACCTGGGCAGTTACGGACAGTTTGTTTCTTTGAGGTGAGCAGGACTTTTATTTATAAACCCTTGTGACACAGTACAGATATCCAATAAACAGTCCTACCCTTATTTGGTGCTGTCATCCAACAGCAGGGAGAAATGCTGACAGGAAAAGTAGAGCACACTGCCCCTCTGTGGCCGTCATTGCATATTGCATTCAAATTCAATCTGGTGTCTGTAAGAGATTTGAGGTTTGACACTGGTGAACTGATGGAGCTGTGTGTTTGTTTGTGTGCTTGCAGGGCGATCTGCGGGGCTACCTGTCTCAGCAGGACTGGATGGTGAGAAATGCTGAGCTGCTGCAGCTGCAGAGGATGGCCTGTGAAATCGCAGCCGGCGTCACCCACCTTCACAAGCACAACTTCCTGCACAGGTAGCACCTGATAATTGCAACTACAACATTGACAGAAAAGTTGTTTTTTTTCTTGCCTCCATTGGTTGTTCTGCTACAGAAATTGTCAGCAGCGCCCACTGGTGGTTCATGTGCACCACACCCAGAGGAATAAATATATTTTGTTTATTATCTGCAATTCTTGGTTCCAAAAAAATGCAGGAAAATCCATCAAATATTTTGAAATGATTTCCACAACATGTGCTGAAAAATTGAAACAGGTGAAAGGTATATTTTATACCAATGGTCCCCAACCATTGGACCGGGGACGCTAATGATCCGTGAGTGAATTGGTGCCAGGCCACAGAGAAATAATGTTTCCTTTTGGCCCCATCTGTCTATTACTTCCACTTGATCCATACCCATATCAACAAAAGAACTGACCAATAGAATGGCTAGGATTCCTGTGGGGTTTAGCACACGATGCGCTGCTCATCAGCTCTATTTTGCATGCTCAGAATAAGCTCGCAGGACTCCAATTACACAGCTCCCACGCATTGCCAGAGTGTCAGCTGTCCGCTGCCAGATGGATATGATGATTCTGCGCTTCGCGAGTAAAGCGATAGCCTTATATTGGTTCTTGTCTTTTAATCCACGCCACAACAGCAACTGATTCTGCGGCTCGTCTTTTCTGTCAGTGAATTAAACAAAAACAATTGAAAAAAATACAGTATTTAGAATTGTAATTCAAAATAAACCGGTGTATTGGGTTGTGAAAAACCTCAACTGTTCAGAAAAACAGTTGTCGGCCACAGGTTGGACGATGTAAACAGGAGGCAGGTCAGAGATTGTCTCTTATACACATCTTCTGTAAGAGATTTGAGGTTTGACACTGGTGAACTGATGGAGCTGTGTGTTTGTTTGTGTGCTTGCAGGGCGATCTGCGGGGCTACCTGTCTCAGCAGGACTGGATGGTGAGAAATGCTGAGCTGCTGCAGCTGCAGAGGATGGCCTGTGAAATCGCAGCCGGCGTCACCCACCTTCACAAGCACAACTTCCTGCACAGGTAGCACCTGATGATTGCAACTACAACATTGACAGAAAAGTTGTTTTTTTTCTTGCCTCCATTGGTTGTTCTGCTACAGAAATTGTCAGCAGCACCCACTGGTGGTTCATGTGCACCACACCCAGAGGAATAAATATATTTTGTTTATTATCTGCAATCCTTGTTTGTCCGGCAGGCTGCTGAGAAATAATGTTTCCTTTTGGCCCTATCTGACTATTACTGCCACTTGATCTATACCCATATCAACAAAAGAACTGACCAATGGAATGGCTAGGATTCCATCATCAATAATGCAACTATATTTGATTAGGAAATATTTTCTCAGTGAAGACAATAACAATAAACTCAGAATGACGCAGAGTCATTGATACAAGATTCTAACTTTTTATACCGGTCTGGTAGGAGAAAATTATAGGCTGTTTACTTGAGAAACTCTTGTGTTAACTCAGGTAGGAAGATTTTATAGGTAGGAAAATATTTCTGAACACCGGAAATTTAATTTTATCACAGTGTATTTTTCTGTTACAACGTCACGACCGGTCCATGAAAAAAGCACCAGACATTTAACCAGTCCATGGTGCAAAATAATTGGGAAACACTGGTATAGACATTCTAACGTCATGACATCATCCAAGGATTCTCATTAGCAGATAAACCTGTAACAGTAGTTAAAGCCTCCATTATATTTCCAGCAGGAGGTGGCGTAGAATTTAGTTCTGTCATCATCTGTGGTTAATGCCTTGGTGGAAAGATTTAAGGAGTCACTAGAAGTCTCTGACTGATGACAGAAGCTGCTGCTGAATGTGCAGTATTATATACTCCAGGGCTTAGTATTGCTAAACATCGCAAATGCTGCCATTATATAAATAATCACAGGGGTATTTGACAATTTGAGGAAATGATTCTTGTTTTCTGAACACAGAGTTACATATTTTTGTAAAGTAACGTTTGTAATTTACAATTTTTAATGTTTTGTTAATGTGTTTAATCAGCTTATGTTTTAATGCATTGTGGTTGTCACATGCATTTAAATTATTTAATATTAGGAAGTTAAATATCACTCATTTGCAAAGACATGAAAGACTTTTCCCTGGAATTTTTCTTTTTTTTTTGCAGAAGACCCTACAAATTTTAGTTTTAATGACTTTATATCTATGTTCCTACCTCATTTTTAGCTGCTTTGTAATTCAAATTAAGTTTTAACTTTTCAAACTGAGTTAAAACAAACTTATTCCCTCTTTTCTAATTAATAGAAATGAATAAAATTATATAGTTGTCTGTCAAATTTTGATGTTAACAGCCAGGTTTTCTGGGTAGAGTCTAAAGACGAAGCGTGATCTAAGTGTCAAGAGTCATAAACTACATCGATTGTAAACACTTCCTGTGGGTCAACTGTTGGTTTAACTTTAGTGCGAACTGTCAAAGCCGTCACAGGACGACTAGACTTGTCCAAAAAAGGTTTGTGAGGCGGAGAGGTTTCATTCCGTTTTCATTTTAACCTCTGCGAGTGCCGGACGTCTGGCCCCGTAGAGGCCGGGGCTGGCCTGAGGACACGGGGGTGTTGTAAACGTGTGGCTTTGGGTGTGGGGTGTGGAGTGTGGGGTTTAGCACACGATGCGCTGCTCATCAGCTCTATTTTGCATGCTCAGAATAAGCTCGCAGGACTCCAATTACACAGCTCCCACGCATTGCCAGAGTGTCAGCTGTCCGCTGCCAGATGGATATGATGATTCTGCGCTTCGCGAGTAAAGCGATAGCCTTATATTGGTTCTTGTCTTTTAATCCACGCCACAACAGCAACTGATTCTGCGGCTCGTCTTTTCTGTCAGTGAATTAAACAAAAACAATTGAAAAAAATACAGTATTTAGAATTGTAATTCAAAATAAACCGGTGTATTGGGTTGTGAAAAACCTCAACTGTTCAGAAAAACAGTTGTCGGCCACAGGTTGGACGATGTAAACAGGAGGCAGGTCAGAGACGCTGAGGGACCATGTCCAAAAGTGAAACTTCAGCTTTGCAGTGCACGGGTCAGAATGGCAGCACAGAAGGGCAAACAGGCATTATGTGTATATCACATAACTCATTCAGAAATCGGAGAAAGAAGATGTAGGATTGTCAAAATAAATTTATGTTTCCCTTTATTTACCGTGTTTTCCCAGCACGTCCAAGAAGAAATTCAATATTTTTTTAACAATGTATTCCAAACTTTACCCTTTTTAAATCCTTATGTGATTGGGAAATTACTTTTGATATTCAGAGAATTAGAACCCCTCTGATTGATGTGAACATGGTCCCACCTGGTGGTCTGATATCAGCACAATCTTAAAAAAAACACACAGTAACATGAATAAAATTAACCCGTCATTGTCTTTTTCATAGACCAGGAGTGTCAAACTCAATTTCACAGTGCGCCAGAAATAAAAACTTCCATAAAGTCACGGGTCAAACTCAATATATATATCGAGAAATTAACTGTAAACGTGAATGTTCTCCCTTCTCTCCAGATATTAAATATACTTTTTATATAACTTAATGTTATCAACGCCTCAGCAATAACATTAAAAATGTAAATTCCCACATCCGTGGTACTTGTTTCCTATTCTGTCTCTTCGTAGTTATCATTTCTAACGTAAATCTTTCTTTACGGAACAAAAATGTACAGTATGTGCTATAACAAAAAGCATGCATTATTAATATAATAAATTCTGACAGTATATAAGCTCTATATACTGGTGGGCCAACTATACTTTTGAGTTTATCTCACGGGCCAGATTTGGCCCCCGGGCCTGAGTTTGACACCTGTGTCATAGACTCACACATGCTGGTCCTCACAGTAGCTTTCGGAAAAACAGATTTAAATTTTGACATTTGGAAAAAATTTCAACAATTGTTCTGCTCGTCTATAAATCTGTCAGCTGCACTTGTCACGATTCAATTACACACACGGCAAACAGGGGTTAACAAGACTGGGAGCACAGAGTCATAACGCACTCATTCATTAACTGTCATGTTGTTCACTGGCAGCTGTTTGGAACAGGCCTGACGTCCATTCATCATGTCCACATACTGTCCCTCTCTATGGCAGTATCTTTAGTTAGTATAGTTGGGTCTGCATGGATTTTTATTTTCTTATTTAATCTTCATCAGTATGGAAAAATCTACCTTACTGAAATTAGTGAAGTCATTAAGTTGTGGCAGATAAATAAAATAAAATTTAATTTCCAGTGTTCTGAAATATTTTCCTACTTATAAAATCTTCCTACCGGAATTAACTGTGCAACAAGGATTTCTCAAGTGCACAAAGCCTATAATTTTCTCCTACCAGACCGGTATACAAAATTTGAATCTTGTTTCAATGACTCTGTGTCATTTTGAGTTTATTGTTGTTGTCTTCACTGAGAAAATATTTCCTAATCAAATATAGTTGCATTATTGATGATGGAATCCTAGCCATTCTATTGGTCAGTTCTGTTGTTGATATGTTGTTAGTAATAGCCAGATGTGGCCAAAAGATAACATTAATTTTTTGCGGCCCGGCACCAATTCACCTACGGACCAGTACTGGTCCCTGGCTCAGTGGTTGAGAACCACTTCTGTAGATCACAATATCTGATGGTGGTTATTTTGTCTCTAAGTTTTTGTCCTTTAGTTCCTGTTCATCCAGTCACAGCAAATACAGTTTATCCTCATTGTGCGCATGCACCATGTGGACACCAGTCATGTGACATGGGAGCTTTCACTACCACACAACGTATTTGCCTTCTAGGGTTAAGATGTTGGACCAGTTTCCCTGCTGCTGTCTGGGTGTTCATAGGGCCGTGGGCCAGCAGCAGATGACAGCGGAGTCTAAAATAAATCTCCATCCATCTTCCAGTGGTTTCAGTGTCTGACAGTCGCCGCTCCACCATGTGCCGGGCCGAACGGCGGTGTCAGCAGTGTTTGTCATTATGCCAGCGAAGGGGAAGTGGGTGCTGGGAATGCCGCGTTGCTAATGGGAAACCAAAGCGTGTCTGATGGTACAGTGTGAAGGAACAACCATATGTTGGTCTAATGTGCTGTCACAGCCTTATAGCTGCTCACAGCCCCTCAACAGTGACTCACAAAAGTTGTGACGGCTTGTGTTTCCCTAAGAATATATCATATCGCAGAATGTACGAGTCAGGAATAGCCTGTGTGTAATCCATCTTGTTTTGTGGTGTCTCATGGTACTGCAGTATTCAGAGTCAGTTTTTTTTATTTAACGTACAGTTTTTGAGTTGTGTTCAATATGGTTTTTTAATGATATATTGTTTTTTTTCTTAGTGACTTGGCTCTGAGGAACTGCTACCTAACTGCAGACTTGACTGTCAAAGTGGGGGACTATGGAATTGGACCCTACAGATACAAGGTAAACCCCCCACCTCCCAATGAACTGGACATTTCTTTGACTATATTAGATTATTATACTATTGTATTACAAGGATATACAAGGATTAAGCAAAGTCCAATACATTTGGTCAAACACTAAATCAGTGGTTCTCAACTGGGGGGTCCCGGCCCAAAAGTGGGTCTCGGACCCATTCTGAATGGGTCACAAACAGCTGCTCAAAAATCAACTAAATAATGTGAGTCTGCTGTGTGATTTGTTTTAGATAATCTCTTATTTTGAAAGTTCAGTAACCGCTGTATGTATCACACAATTTACAGTTGTTGCAATGAGACAAGATGGCAACGAGCAAATATGACCGGGCATATTTGAAACGTGGATTTTCATTTAGAGATGATGATCAGGAGGAAAATGAATTAGCTTGGTTTGATTTCTATGAGAGTGGCCCCTGACTTAATGTCCACAGGAAAATGTGGGTCCCTGTGTGAGACCAGTTGAGAACCACTGCCCTAAATTATGGACTTCCCTTGGGACAGACTAGATTGATAAGTTGCATTAGGATTAATAGCACCATCTATAGGTATTCAGTAGAAAGGAACACGTTTTATTTTATGTTAGTAAAATGAAAAATATGATTTTTTTTCTAGCTCATATTCATATTGTTTTTTTCCTGTAATACTTCAGGAGGATTACATCATTACTGAGGATGACGAGTTTGCTCCTCTTCGCTGGTTGGCTCCTGAGCTGGTGGGTGAGCGACACGGGGGTGTGATCGTTCTGGAGCAGACCAAACCCAGCAATGTGTGGTACGTTCCAGACCCAAACTCTAGATCTCAAAAAGTTACACTGATTAATTAAATGAAAATGTCCAGAAAATCTGAACAATAAATTGTGTCTGAATCCTCTGTGTCCTTCACTGCTCCTTCACTGCTCCTTCTCTGCTCCTTCCTGGGATGTTTTGTGGTCATAAATGTCAGAATTACATAACGTAGTCGTAAAGATCGACTCAAGAGGGCAGTGTCTGAACTTGGCTGCTGCTATTGTTAACACGACTCTTGACCGGCTGTAAATTCTGACCAACCGTTTGTCTTCAGGGCCCTGGGGGTGGCGCTGTGGGAGCTCTTTGAGAACGCCACTCAGCCGTACCCACACCTGTCCGACCGGGAGGTTCTCAACCACGTGATCAAGGAACAACAACTCAAACTCTTCAAGCCACAGCTGGATCTGCCATATTCTGAGCGATGGTGAGTTTCGCTAAAAAACTGTGATTATTGTTCGCAGATGAAGCAACAAAAATTTGCGATTATCTTTGGGAAAGAATATCTCATGTTTATGGGACACTGTATTTAGTTAGGCTGAAATAAGAAAAGAAAACAGACTTTGACCTTTCAGAATGGAGGGATCTTCATATATCATCTAAGGCAGGCATGGGCAAACTAAGGCTCGTGGGCTGGGAGTGGCACGTTGAGTTTTTTTAATGCGGACTTCCAATTTGGTTCAAGTTAAACAATTGATTTATATTCAGACTTCCACCTTTTTTCTGCAGTACCTGTGATTCCCCAGTAGATGGCCTGCAAGTCAAAAAGTTTGCCCACATCTGATATATGGAATAAAAACACCACCGTAGACTTTTGCCAGACATTGAAGACTATTTGTCTAACAGGTTGGTCTACTCTTGCAGGTATGAGGTCCTGCAGTTCTGCTGGTTGTCTCCAGACCGGCGAGCCACAGCAGAAGAAGTTCACCGCTTGCTCACCTACTTACGTATGCAAGGCCAGAAGGACATAGAGGAAGATTTCGAGCAACGCTGGGACGCACTGAAGCCCAACCCTTCTACGAGACAGACCACCGTCAGCCACTCCTCATTCCCGATCCTCGATCAGTTCGCCGACGACGCCCTGCGTCACGAAATCGACGAGGTCCTCACCGTCACCGAAACCAGCAAAGGACTCAGTTTTGAGTACGTTTGGGAGGCGGCTCGACACGACCACTACGAAGGCGGACATAATCACTCAGGCATGGACGCCACCCTGAACTACCACAGCATGTTCTTCCCTGCGTCCAGTGAAGACATCCAGGCCCATTTCCCAGACTCTGCAGCAGGAACAGTAGCTATGGAAGGTGGTCCCACGGCATCAGCGCTACCTGGTATCGTACCAGTGTTTGACGCACAAAAGCCGTCAAACAGAAACGAATATTACATACAGCTGGAAGAACAAGGGGAGAGTTCAGTCGGAGCGGAGGGAAACTTAAGACCCAACATGGACTTGAATTCAGCCCAACAAGATTTTGTGGTCCTACAGGACGTCCACCTGGATGAGTCCAGCACCGACGCCGACTTTTTCCACCAAAGCATCGACTCTAAGGATTCTTATTTACCCGACAGTCACATTTGGTCGTCCCTGGAGAACGACAGCCCATATCACACAAACATTTTTACCGAGGGAGAGTCCAAGCCAGACGACTCCCCGTCCTGGAGACAGAGTTTTATGGAGCTTCCCGAGCGAAACGGAAACCCTTTCTATGAAAGCGTATCTCAGGACGCGGTTAAAGATAAACCCTGTGGGAAGTCTTTTTTAGGGGTTTGTTCCGAAGCCACTCACCTGTCGGATCCCGTGAAAGTGGAGAGAGAGGACGCGGATGTGATGAGGCTTCTGAACGTGGACAAACTCTCTGACAACTTTATGTTTCTCAAAGAACGCAATCTCATGAAAGATGGATCGGGTTTCTCAAATTCACAGCAGAATTTTCTGTCTCCCGGTTTGACCCACGAGCCAGAGGAAAGATTTAAAATGAGTTCTTGGGATAACCTCCACACTCTCGGCAGCTTGAACACACCAGACTCCTATTCAAAATGTCCACTAGGTGGCACACCACCAAGACAAGAACCGTTAGACTCTCTAAACGTGAGCTTGGTGGATTTTAATGAGTCCTCGGTAGAAAACGATATTCTGGTGCCTTCAATTAATGTGATCACGGAGGAAAACGTAAGCAACCAGTTCCTAGATGAGAAAAGTTCTTCCACTGAGAACCTGGGTCCACAGCCGTCCTCAGAAAGAGGCGTGGACTCTGGTTTTGATTCTACCTCAGAGAGGTTTGACGTAGCCGTCAGTCAAACTGATGACCACACCCTTGCGTTCTCTGAAAGTGCCACTATGGACTCTTTGTGCACAGATGCCAAAATTCCCAGCCTCGCAGAAGACTCGGAAACCTCAAAGCTCGTCGGACGTGAAACCACTGAGCACCTGGACGTCCACGCCTTGATTTCGCCCGGCGAAGACCTTACGAGCCACGACCTTATGAGCGAACTCCTCGACGATGCAGATATAGAACTGGAAACCACTCTGTCAGACCAAGACGAGCCCTTCACAGAAGCTCCTGGGAGAAGTTCTCTGCTGGTCTCTGGGCCTTCTTTGGACCAGATCAGCCAGGACAGTTTACTTGAAGACAGCATGTCCCCAACTCTTCCAACTGTGGAGAACTCAGCCGAGACCCCCGATTCTTTAGACTCTCTCGATATCGATCGGCTCGGCGATCAGGGGGTGGATCTCACCAGCGAAGTGGCTCAAGACAAACTTCAGCCTCCGTACAAAATATCAGACAGTGGTTATGAGACGGAGAACATGGAATCTCCTGAGTGGAATTTTCAGCCCAGCGCGTCCGTCCACTCGCCAGATAAGAACGGCTTAGACGTTACTGAGGAAGAAAAGGAAGATTCCACGTTAGCAACAAATTTAGTTCCTCCAGAAATAGTTATTTCTGAGGTGGAAGCTTTGGTCAATAACCAGAGTGAGAGTCCAAGTGAGGACCAGCAGCCAGAACCTGTAGCTCCTGCTGAGGAACCACAAGCCGCCAGCAACTACAGAGATTCCGCCTACTTTTCCGACAACGAATCAGAACCAGAAAAGAAGTGTGAAGAACCGGCTCCAGTCTCTGCTCCCACAACGTGGTCCAGTAATACCTCAGAGGAGGACACTGCGGCAACAGGAAGTCCACCTTTGGAGATAAACAAGGAAGATGAGGAGGACGTATCTTCTGGAGAACAGCCTGAACTTCACATTGAGGAGGTTTTATCAAAGATGGATTCAGAGGAGAAAAGTGTGGAGGAAAAAACCAATGGCCAATGTGAAGAAAACAAATCAGAAGTTTTTGAGGAAGTGTCTCCAGGTCTGGTTGCTCCATCAGATGATTCAGACGCCTCAGCTCCACAGTCAAAACCAGACAACACAGTTCACGCCAAACTGACCAGAACGTACGCCAGCGATGGTCACAAACTGAAAGAGCCCGACGTTGAAGGTCGATACCTGGGGAAGCAGGATGGCCTGGGGTTGGATGTTCAGGAGGAGCACATGGACGCCGACGAGGAAGACGAGAACAGCGACGACTCCGAGGAGGACGACGTCCGTGCATACCAGTTCCACAGCAGCAGCTCAGACAGTGAGGACGACACCGTTCACGCCGTTCCTCAGATCATCTCTGACGAGAGCAGCTCAAAGAACCTGCGGAGCTTACTGAAGCCCAGTAGCCTGGACCTTCAGGCACCAACTGCTCCAGTTCCTGCAAGATTTAACACAGACAACTCCAGGAGGGGCGTGTCCTTCTTTGATGACGTCACCGTCTACCTTTTTGACCAGGTAAAGTCAAACAACATTTGGGTTTAGGGTTGAAATGTTGTTTTGTTCGTCTCCTGATGATAATGGACATGTCCTGTTATGTAGGAGACTCCGACCAAGGAACTAGCTGACCACTCCACAGGATCTCCAAGGGAGATCCCAGAGTTGAGCAGCCCAGTGTCCACTGCCAGCTACCTGAATCGCTTCACTAACTCTGAAAGCTCCACAGACGAAGAAGGTAACGTCAGACCTGCTCCGACACTAGATCTTTCCTCTGAAGATAAACTGAAGCTCTGATCTTTTCTGGTCTTCCTGCTCCACAGGTGGTGGTTTCGAGTGGGACGACGACTTCTCCTCCACCGCTTCCGCTTTCCTGTCCAAGGTTGACAAGGAGCCAGTATCCAAGGCTACGCCCTCTCCTCCAACCACCCACTTTTCCTCTCCACCCACAATAGCGGCTCGTGTGCTGGAGCCCAGTTGGAGCAGCTCTTCAAACTACTCCCGCTTTTCCATCTCACCCGCCAGCATCGCCAGCTTCTCCCTCACCCATCTGACAGACTCTGACACAGAACAAGGGGGTAAGAAGTGACCAGAATCAATCAGGACAGTGTTAGACATGTTAGGGGTCTCAAACCTGTGGCCCGTGGTCCATTTGCGGCCCGTGGAACGATATTTTGCGGCCCCCACCTTGATTTGAAAGTTGAATTTATGTTAATATTTTATAGATTTGTTCTCCACATTTTATGGTAAATCCTGTAGTTCTCAAATCTCCGATCCACAGCCTCCTAGTGGTTCAGTGTTGTATTACACAGAATCTATGGGAAACTGAGTTTTTATTACATCTTTTTCTTTTGTATTGAACACTGAAAGTTTACTCAGCCCTTCAGTGAATAGATAGTGTGGGTGGTGGTCCCTCAACTTATTTCAGTCTGAGAACTCTGGCCTTTGTTAACATTAATTCTCGACCCCAAAAACAACTTTTTCTCCTTGTTTCATATGTATTAAACATGATGGTGAATGGACAAGTTTGATTGGTTGACAAAGTCTGTGTGGATTGTTATTCGTCCAGGTCATGATATCCTGTAAGTAACTGAGCTTCTTGTTGGAGATGAATCTTGGTTGACTAACTTCTCCTTCCCTCTTCACCAGGAAGCAGCGAAGACGGTGAAAAGGACTAGAGCGAGGAATGGACATTTACTCCAACACCACTGATAAGACCAAGGTTAGCTTGCACTTTTGAGGAGCCGAGGACATTGGAAGGATGTGGAAGCTCACACAGGTGAAGGGGACAGGGAGGGGACAGAACTGTGAGGGAGTGGAGTCTGTGGAAGTCCAGTCCCAGCCTCGTCATCATCACCTCTACAGCTCTATCAGTGGATGGGATTTTATTTTAGTGCAATGAGGAAAAAAAACACACTCAGCTTCTAAATGTTTTGCTTTAAAAAGATCTTCAGCTCATTCCAAGTGTTTGTTGCTTATTTTTGTTGTGTATCCAAGTGCACTGTTACTAATGGACTTTAAAAAAAAAAAAACAACCCTATCAGCTGATTCCCACTCAGCTACTCCAGGAGTAGGAACAAACCTACTTGAGTTCCAGCAGAAGTGAAACTGAAGATACAGGACTTTTCTTGCATCATTGTTGTTGTTTTGCTTCTTCATGTCGTGCAGATATTTCTGTCGTGGCCTTTTTTGCACCGTCTCAGTCTCTACATCTTCACACAGTATCTTTCTGTAGCAGCCAGACAAAAAGAAGGGTTGAAATGCAGAAAGCGTCCTCTGCGAACGGGTTCTTTGGAAAAAAAAATTTCCGGCAGTAGTTTCACAGCTCGGAGACATAATTTAATAAGGATTGTTATATAAATCTTTGAAAGAGATATAATTAATTTTTTAGGAAAAATCTTAAACTAATTATTTATGTTGTTGTGCTCCTCGGACTGTTTTGTATTATCACCATCACTGGGTCTTATCACCGTCCTTAATGTTGTGAAGACAACTTTAACCGTCGCCAGGTCAAAATCACAGGCCGTTGTACTGAGAGTCAGACGGGAGATTTTATTTTTTAAATGTCATATGAAGACGTGACTGTTTGTAAAGAAAAAAATAATAAGGATAAAGAGATAGAAGGTGGGGGCGGAGCCACATTTCTATTGTCCACGTGCAGGGATTTAAAGCTTAATTTAAAGAAAAAGTAAACACTACTCAAACAAGAACGCTGCTGCTTTATATCAGTGTCGTGACCAGAGCGTCCGCCTTTTTAAAACTCAATCTAATCACCTGAAGAAAACACTTTTGAACATTTCATCTCCTACCGTTTGCTGGCCATCGTCTGTCGTCATGGCAACAGGGAGGTCTGTGTACAGGTTTTTAATGTACAGCTGTTAAAAAAAAAAAAAAAAATCACTTAATTGACTCGGTACTCTTGTTTCCTTCACTCACTCCACCTGTGGTAGACTAATGCCCTCAACAGGAGGCGCTGTACCGTAGACCATGTTGGGAAAAAAAACCAGCAGCTTCAGTTAAACTTGAACATTTATTTAAGGAAATAATATTTTGTCCATTTTGCTTAATCTTGCACATTTTTGAGAAATGTAACTTAATGTTGAACTATACTGATGTATATAAATGTAATTTTTTTTTGTCTGTATATGGGGAAGGATGTAATTGAGTCGTAGCGATGAGTTTTCACTTTGTAACTTAAGGCTGAGTGGATCAGAGGAACATATCACCGTAAAGCAGATCAACTGAGACCTGGGATTGGACGTGAGTTCGTTCTGTTCTTTAATCTTGTAGATTTACAAACAAAAATACAAAATATTTTTACTTCATATTGATCATGCTACGTGTAATTGAATGAGATGTTTATAATTACACTGTTTAATATGAAAATAAATGCAAATGGACTTCTACACTCAGGCATTTTTGTCTCTATTTTAAGTCTGAATTTTTACTCTTTGCACGAGATGTAACGTGTGTAAGGGAATATTCTGCAGAGCGCATGACATCATCTGAGACAGAAATGGAAATGAAGACTGAGCATGTCTCTTTCTCAGGGGTTGCCTCATCCTTTCCATCTGCCCCTGTCCTCTTCTACTCTACCTCCATGTCCTCCCTCACTGCATCCATCAATCTCCTCTTTGTCTCCTTCCTGGTAGCTCCATCTCTAGGATCATTCTTCTACCAATGTATCCACTGTCCCTCCTCTGGACATGTCCAAACCATCTCAATCCAAACCTTCCTGTCTGTGTTGTCCCTCTAATCACCTCATTCCTGATCCTGTCCGTCCTTGTCTCTCCTAAAGAGAACCTCAGCATCTTTAACTCCTCCACCTCCAGTTGTCTCCAGTCTTCTACCTATTCCTGCCCAATAGGAGGAGATGATGCTTGAGGCAAAGACTGCAGTAGTGAAGTTAGATCCTTGAAGATACCATATGATCCCAGATTGAAGACAGCCAATCAGGAGCCAGAGCTTCTGGATTCAGTGATGAAGAGTCAAGTTGTGAACCTGGTTCTTCCCCAAATCTGCTACAAAAAAGAGACAACATGTTTTCCAGTCTTTTTATTTCACACTTCATCGCCCTTCATCACTAGCGCAGCGTCATCACACCAACCTCTTCTGTGCTGTTTCAACAGTCGCAGCACTAATGATGATGTAGACCTTTCTGATGGGAAGAACTTTCCTTATTGCAGGAGCACAGAGAGGTATTTTTCATGATACAAACAGGACGTGTTACGGTGTTTTCACTGCACACTATTAGGAATTCCTCTTATATTTAGTCCGTTTGAAAAATTCCTCAAATTGTGGAAAGATTGTCCGACTACGTAGGTTTAAAAATCACTGCATTGCAATCATAAATCACAGGCCAAAACATAAGGAAGAAATTCAACAGTTGCGAGACAAACCTGTAGATAAATAAATAAATAAATAGACAAGGAAATGAAATCACATGCTCTACTGTAGACAGAGTTCAACTACAGCCTGTGAATGTTCGGTACCAAACCTCATCGTAGCCCTTTGCAGAAGCCCCGCCCTCTTGTGATGTCACCAGTCACCACAGGTGAGTGAAGCAAACACATGCACTTTCCTCCACAGCTTTTGTGCTTCCTGTAATCTCACAGTCCAACGTTCCTCCACAGATCAAGAGTCCTGCTCGAGTGACGGGAAGAACAGATCCAGGCACAGACAGGGATGAGGATGGTGAGGAAGAGAGAGGAAGGGGGCACCGGGAGCTGTGCTACACCCCAACGGCATTCCCGTTTATTTGTGATGGGATCCGCCGAGGAAGTGGGCTGCGTGGGGAACCGGCCGCGATGGGAAGGGAAGCGCGAGGAGCCTCGGCTGAGTTCCCCCTCACACTGATGTGTTCCCACCCGCCCTGTAGGGACAAGGACACAGTAAGTCTGATTTTTTAGACTTTAGTTTGTCAGCTTTTAGGATTAAAAAAAAACTTATTAAATTGAGGGCAGCAGTGGTGACCTAGTGGTTAAAGAAGTGGACTTCATCTGCAAGGGTTAGGGTTCAAATCCACCAGCTGAGGAGCTGTGATCATAGCACCTTGGGACCACATAACTTGCAGTGGACTCACCATCCACAGGAATGCTCAACGTATGGTGCAGTGTGATTTGGGTGTCAGTCATGGAGCCTGTGTTTGGACTGATCTTACCAAATGCATCAGATGACATTTATAAATCCACCACAATAACCTTACCCCAATACCATAGTCCCAGGACTGGCCCTTGGGCTGGACAGGACCCACTCCCAGCCTGTGGCAGACGGCCCCTAGAGTCTCAGCAGGAAAACCTGGAACCTTCTCTGCTACGGTCCAGACCTGAAGAGTCAGAACAAAGATTTTTTTTTTTTTCAAACATGATTCCTTAATTTTCCTTCAGTCTATCACTTCCTGTTTCTCTGAGGTCCCTCAGTCTGTCAGACCGGACTCACCTGGTCCAGCGGTCCTACAGAGACCTTCATCACGTTGTTGGAGATGAGTTCCCAGGAGGAGCCCTGAGGGTAACTGGGAGTGACGCCCTGTCGGTACCACAGGTTGTCTGCAGAGGAGGAGACACGCGAGTCAAAAAGAAAAAGGTTTTCATCTGAAGTTGTCAAACTGTAATAATTTGATGTTGAAACAGTTTTTCATAAACTAATTTTTTGCTACGGTGAAGTTAAAATGAATGAATTAAATCCTGTAATTATCAGGACTTACAGTTTTCATCCACAGTGAAGACAGACGTGCGGCCCACCGACAGCTGCCTGAGGGTCTGTCTGGGAGGAGAAGGGATGTGGTACCAGCATTCTCCTGTAGGGGGACACTGACACTGGTTAATGGGCTTCTAGGAGGACACTTCTGCTCACAGGACAATTTTTAACTCATGCCAAATAAAACGATTGTCTTGTACTTCCTTGACTCACCTGCAGGGTTTTGTGGGGACACAGACCCTCTGTAGAACACGGAACCATCCTTGGCGATGGCCCACACCTGGTTGGCTCCACCAATGGAGATGGACTTGAAGGGCTGATCTGTGCCGACGTGAAGCCATGAGCTGCCCTGGAGTGAAGAGACAGAGGTGACTTTTCTATAGATCTAAGACTTTTTTTTTCTTCTTTTTTAATTTTTTTTAAGTATCAGTAAATTGGAAGGTTCCTCACAGCTGGTTCCTGAGGGCTGACTCCGAGTCGACACAGAACGTCTCCCTTGTCATTCAGGGCCCAGACCGGGACGTGGTCCATCCTGCTCTGGGCCAGACATGGCATCAGAGAGATGTCACTCAGAGGGATGGGCGGGACCTGCTGCCACGGACCTCTCAGTGTGATCTTACACTTCCTGTTGACCGGACGAACAAACCATTTACTGATGGACGTAAATGTGGACAAAAATCTGCAGAAATTGTGTTTTTCTTTTTTTTTTTGTACCTCGTCCATCGTCTTCGTCTGACAAAGTCTTTCATGGTTTTGTGACCGTGAAATGTTCTGAAAAGGAGGAGGAAAAAAAGTCAAAGAAATCTTTATTTTTAACTGTTATAGTCAATATAGGTCTCTACTCACACAGGGAAGTCTGCAGCGTACTGCCAGCCCTCCTTGTCCGTCCCTCCAGTGACATTGTAGTCCACGGTCCACTCCGACACCTGGTTCACAGGTCAGATCTTATTGATTCAGGCAGCGATGACAGGAGAGGATGATGTTGGAGTAAAAGACTCACCCAGGACCACTGAGGGGAGGGAGGGTGGGTGTTGTCTCTGGTGCACTCTCTCAGTCCACTCTCATCACTCCACATGGGCCGGTCAGTGGGCAGTCCTCTGGTAAAGACATGGGCCGGAGATGATTGGTCAACAAAAATATCAATTACATCCAGCAGGTGACAATCACTGTCTGTGTCAGTGATTCTCACTTGTCAGTGTATCCAGTCATGGGGTTCCATCGTTGGTTCTCGTACACGTGAACACTCCTGACGTCAGTCTGAAGGACGGCGTCTCCTGCACAGGACATTTATGAGTCAATTTAAAAACAGCTTTTATTATTATTTTCTACTTTATTCCTACATTTCGTTTCATTCAGATTGTGAAGACATTAGTGTTATGTGGACAGGTTTACCAGATGTGGGCTGCTGACCATAGTGTCCAGTGTAGACCCAAGCAGTGCCGTCCCACCCGATGCCCCACACCAACCCCAGGCTGTTAGACTCCACACAGCGCAAGTGTCCTGGGACCTGCCGCCAAAACCTGTCCCACACACACACACACACACACACACACACACACACACACGGCAGAAGCAGCGTGTGTTAGTCAGGTTAGTACCAAGCACAGAGAAGCAGAGAAGGTTAGCTTGACCTACATCTGTTCACAGGGAAGTGTATTAGCGGTGGACTCCAGGGAGAAGGACGGCTCGTGGACCATGATGTCTCCTTTGGAGGTGGTGGACCACACGGCCTGTCTGGACGGAGGTCCTCTGATCCCACGGCTCTCGCAGCAACAGTCGGACAACAAGCTCAACTGTTGACACAGTGTTGGTCTTCAGAGACAACGACAGTCACAGGGACAGTGATGTCTCTTGATGCTCTTGTTTTTACCCAGTCGTTCATGTCCTTCTCTGTCGGTGCTGCCAGGACCAGAGGCCATCGGTGTTTGGTCCTCTGTGCTGTGTACACGGCAAAGGAATAGTGACAGTCCCTGGGCACCGGTACCAGCGCCGTCATTTCACTGATGAAGACATGGAGGTACTGGAATGAAGGAGGACAGGGAGCCAGTCAGTGGGCAGTCTTTTTTTTACAAGCCAATAAGGAGACTGGGC
This sequence comes from Paraplagusia blochii, assembly GCA_016785265.1. Taxonomy (NCBI): domain Eukaryota; kingdom Metazoa; phylum Chordata; class Actinopteri; order Pleuronectiformes; family Cynoglossidae; genus Paraplagusia; species Paraplagusia blochii. Next base: position 66,558 of record JAFBJS010002552.1, on the reverse strand, counting down.
CAAATAAAAAAGAATTTCGTGCAGGATTTGGACCACAGGCCTTAGTTTGACTCGTGCATTATAACAATCAAAGCACAGATGATGAACTTTTGTGTGTGAGTGTGTAAAAACTAACCTTTTTCTCACCATACTGTGTGTAGTAGACAAAGAAAATGCTGTCCTTCCTGCCGTCGCCCCTAGTGGACTGTTCCAGCGCTACACCCACATCCACCCAACGGTGAGGTTTCCAGTCTCTCCACCAGCGCAAGGTTCCTTTACGCACCCACACAGACTGGAGGGAAGAAATGAAGGTCAAAAGTAATGAATGAAGCAGCAGGAGTTGAATTCTTCTACAGTAGAATGTCTCTCACGTTGCTCCTCTCCAGCGGCTTCTTGCTGATGTCTCTGTGATCCTGCTGCTGCTGCTGCTCCTGCTGTTTGCTCCAAGCTGCCGACTGAACTGGAGTCAGCGACAAAGAGCTGGTGAGAGGACCTGACAGACAGACACACCTGTCAGACGTTCAGACAGACAGATAGATGCAGAGACAGTTGGACGGATACAGAGAACATGAATATCTAACACGGAAATGACAGACGAACACAGACAGGTGGAGTAAAACGTTGAAATAACAACAAGATCAACACCAGAAACCCACGTCTTCACACACTGGTTGTGTTTACTCACCTGTAGGACTGAGCCAGCTGACCTGAGACCCTGTGTCCACGTCACAGCCTCCACCCGAGATCCAGGTCCATGCAGGACCGTCCTCCTCTCCGACGCCCTGAAATGTCTCCAAAGCTCCCAAACTGTAGGTGGCAGCAGCCGCGGCTCCACCCTGGGACAGAGCAGGCCCCGCTGCCTGAGCGTTCCTCCCTGCTTCGGCCCCCTCCAGGTCCACATTCATCCAGGGGACGTCTTGTCCCACAGGCTCAGGGGTGGGGAGAAGAGTAGCCGGAGTTTTCTCCTCCACCTCGTCCTGTGGGAACTCAGTGATGGTGGGCTGAGATGACAAAGTTTTGTCACGGTCTGAAACCAGGCTGTTGATGAAACTATCGCTGGCAGGGATGAAGGGTTTGGGGAGCTCCTGTTTGGAGGAGGAAGGAGGATCATCCGTCTCCAGAGGCGAGGTAGGAGTGTCTGCTCCCCCTAAAGGGACGACAGAAGGAGCTGCCGCCTCCAGGACTGGGGTGTCGGTGGTGGACGTCTGTGGATCAGCAGGGCCGACCTCAGAGTCTGAGTCGGTGCAGCTGAGGACGGAGCCTTGAGTCGCCTCAGTGAGTTGACCGACAAACTCACAGTCGTCTCTGTGGAGGCCGAGCAGAAGATGAGGAGTCTGTCTGACAACTGACCCATCACCATGACAACAGAGTTCACCTCCACTCACCTGTGGGCTGGGACTACTTCCTTCCTGCTGCCCCACTGGGCCGACACAGGAATCCAGCCGTTTCCACTGGGCTCTAATGGAGTGACACCCATTCTGAAGTACAGACCCCGGTCCTCACCGACCGCCCACACCTGAAACAAACACATGAACCAGGCTTTGAACCACAGACAAGCTTTCAATGTATTTTTTTAAAAAAGTAAATAATTTTCCAGGACATGATACAATAGCTGAGAAAGACAGTAAATAACTGAGAAAAATTATAGCATAAATAAGCCAGATCATAGTACAAATGTCACCATAAAGTAGGAGTGTATAACAAATTAAAAAAGTCAAATGAAATTACAAATTTTTCTGTTTTTTTAAAAACATGTTACAGAAATACAGCATTTTTGTAGATTTTGTTTTCATACGGAAACAAACTTTGGTTTTGCGTAAAACATTAAATCTTGAGCAACCAAAGATTACATTTACATTATAAACACATGGGAAATTATTTTTAAAAAAATGCATTTTTCTTTTTTTTCTTTTTCCTTATGTTTCCTAATCTGTAGCCTCTCCAGTTTCTTTGTCATGTACTTTTTTTCCTGCAGACCAATTTTATTCACACTGCGGGCCAGAATTGGCCCTAGACCCTCACTTTGAGTAATGTCTTAGAGCAGGCGTGGGCAACTAAAATAAATGTCATGTAAAAGTCATCTATAAAACCTAAAATACTACATTCATAACACCCTTTATGACGCCATCTGCTGGGGAAACTCATTATTGACAGGAAAGGGTGAAGTTTAATGACAATATAAACATTATTTAATTTGAGGAAGGTTGGCGGGCTGCACCTGGCCCCCGGGCCTTAGTTTGCCCATGCCTGTCTTGGAGTAATAAAAAAGTATTGACATTAAAACATAGTCAGGATGCAGCAGTTCCACACTACTGTTACTTCAAAAGGTCATATAGTGAAACAGTGTCACTGCCTCCTCCCATAACGACTGTATCCATAACTGCAGCCCTGAAATCTGGGATCTGATGACGATGGCTGGACCGGAGTCTAATTAGGGAGTTGTCTATACGTCAGGCCAGTGGGAATATAGAGCTGGGATATTTATATATATATATAAGGCTGGGCCGGAGGTGCTGCTGCAGGGACATTGGCTGGAATTCCCTGCTGTGCTCCTGTTACGGGGTAGAAGAGCTGGGGCCAGGGTCAGCTGGGGGGAGGAGAGTGAGTGACATAAGAGGAGGAGGTGTGAAGAGTAGGTTTGCAGAGCTGGCAAAGTTCTCAGGAGTGAAGTCTTAAAAACTCCAGGGCCTGATCCCAGGGCTGAGAGAAGAGATCTAATGAGACGTTTGTGTTAAATGAATTCAATGATTGTCTTCTACACAAGGTGGCGCCACCAATAATGCTAAGATAAGCTACTGGTGAAGAAGATCAAATTGTAATAAGTTTAATTTTCTCCACTGAAGTTAAAGTTTAACGGCAGTGGTGGCCAAGCGGTTAAGGGAGCGGACTTGGTTCAGGTTTAAATCCACCAGCTGCCAGGTTGTCTCTGAGCATAGCATGAGCAGTGGGCTCATCACAGGCTCACAGTACGGTGCAGTGTGATTTGTGTGGCAGTTGTGGAGTGTACTGCCCCTATAACTCATGATGAATGACTGAAGTTAATAACTGGTCCCAGACCAGTTTTTGGGAACATCTAACAACTCTGGACATGTAAATACTAGCTACGAGTTTGTGTTTAAACCTGGTCATTGAGTCCAACGTCCACCATGATCATCTCTCCTCCAATACTGATCCAACCTGAACCACAGGGATTGTGGGAGTTGACGCCACGTCGGAACCACACCTGTAAACAAACACACACACAGATTGAGAACCTGTTCTAAAACCACTGTTTTACGTTCGTACAGTCTGTGTTTGTGTGAATGGATTCACCTTGTAGTCTTTAGTGACCACCCAGACCACACTGACCCCCACTGCTACATGAAGAGCTTCAATCTCTTTTCCTGGAGACTCCACTTCAGTCCATGATGTTCCTGATAAATATTTTTTTAATTATTATATTGATAATTATTCATTTTATAATACATTTATATTCAAACACTGTTTCCTAGCACTTACACAGCTAGCTAATTGGTTGTTATAGTTAAAACGCCATAAATAGAGTTACTTTGGGGATAAAATGACAAAAAAACTAAATGAAGAAAAAATATATCACTTTGTTTCTTAAAACTAACTCAAAATTCAAAGAAAATTCTCGAATTTTACGACTTTACGAGTAAATTACGTCGAATCGTCGTTAATTCAAGCAAATGAATTTCAAGTGCGTCATGTGAAACCAGTTCTAACCGGTTGGACTGTCCAGGCTGAGGCCGGTCCGAACCATGAGGTTTCCATCCCAGAGTAGACACCACAGCAGGTCCCCGGGACCAGCCGATAGCTGCGCCACCTCCTTGGGCACCTCCACCTCCTCCCACGACGACCCCTCCGGCACCCGCGGGTGGATACCCTCCCTGAACCACACCTGCACGGAGCAAAGAGCCACAACATCAACCTCTAATTGAAAACAAACCGAACAAAACTAAGTTAAGACCAAGTGCTTAAAACCCAAAGCCTTGCTGCCCTCTTGCGGTCAAAAATAAGAACTGGACTTTTTCAGCCAGCAAGAAGGAAACCTAACCTTAAGAATGTGTTCGACAAGTTTTAAGGGGAAATTTAATACTTTTATCATTATTAATGATACTAACAAGGTCTGAACCTGTGACAAAGTGAATCCATAAATTACTTATCATGTTTTTATGGTATTTTTTACAAAATAATACTCTCTTTTTGTTTATTTTTTTCACAGGGAGCAGTGATAGTTACATTTCAATCCTGATGTTAGATCAAACGACCTCGATGACTGAGAATACAGATGATAATATTGGATAATGTGTCAGTAAATGTTCTTCTTGGGTTTGATCATGATGATATGGTAAACTGATGTCATGAAACAATTAAAGAAACAATGACTGACACTGTAGAGTAATCATGAATGTTTGAAAAATTATTTTAAAGTCAGTAATGCAGCATATATATATACATACATCAATCTAAACTATATTTTTTATAATGTTGTTTTCAACATCTGACTCTGTGTGGCCCTCTAGTGGTATGACAGTGTCATATTGACCGCCCTGGAGGACTGACCTGTCCTTGTTGGGACACAGCCCACAGGTAGGGGTACCGTCCAGACTGGTCACTCATCTCCCAGCCTCCACAGCTGATGTCACACAGTGGTAGTGGAGGTTTCCTGGGATGATCCAAAGGAATCTGCAGCAGAGCATCAACTAGAACTCTTCCTGCTCTGAACTGATCTGTTACTGATCTGAGACCGACCACAGCAATCAAACCTTGGCCCATGTGCCTTGAGCGATGTATCTCCTGTAGCGGATCCAGCGGCGACGGCGGACACAGGAATTCCATTTCTTGTCAGGGGAAAAGTTGGCGGGAAAATCAACGGCATACTCCCAGCCCTGACCACACAGACAAGGAAGGTTGAGAGTGAGACAGAGAAGGAGAGACAGCTGCGAAGTAAAGAAAACTTTACAACAGGGGTGGGCAAACTTTTTGACTTAAGTGCTTTTGGGCCTCGCTACGCTATCTATGTTGAAAACTTGCACCTTCCCTTTGGGCTGTGGGGCTTAGAACCTTGACCACAAGAAACACAACACCACAGACTTCGGCTGACATGTTTGACACAAAATGGGGAAGAGACGTTTTGGACTGCTGTCCATCTTGGGTGGACATCAGTTGGTACATTCCCTCTCCTCCAAAAAGTTATTTGTAATTGGCCAAAGTTGCTGAAACGTGTTATTTCCGGACAGTATTTCGCATCTTGTAATATCTTTTTTCTTAAATGTTAATTTGTCTCAATCTTTTTACATAAATATGTTTCTTAGCAGTTTAACCCAATACAAAAGAAATTACATAGTTGGGACACATTTGGTGGACCGGACTATAAAGCTGAACGTACCACATCCGGCCCCCGAGCCTTAATTTGCTAATGCCTGGTTCAGGGCAACTGTGTGTCTGGAGTCTTACCCCGGTCTGACTGGGTTCTCCACCACAGCTCTGGTCCACATACCAGTCACCCTCCCACTCCCAGCTGCTGGAGGGCAACTGGAAGCTGTGAAGAGGCTGAGGGTTCAGTCCAGTCACGTCGCTCCATGGCCAGCGGTCAGTGGGCAGCAGTGTGTCAGTGAAGCCATCCACTGGGTTCCACCTCTGGAAACACAAACACGCCACAGACAATTAGACACACACACAGCTCTCCTACGTGTGTGTGACTAGTCTAGGTTTTTGTCCTGACCTGGTTTTCGTACGTCTCCTCCCGGTAGCGGACGGAGTTCTCGCTGGGCAAGATGTTGAGGTAAACGTGGTGGTCACAGCCGATGCCCCAGCAGCGGTCCTTCCCTGCGGTGACTCTCTTCAGCTCCAGCAGTAAATCGTCCGCACGCTGCCAGCGCTTCCCAACTGTGGAGAGGCTGTAAACTCTGCCGTACACGTCCACGGCCCACAGCAGTGTGATGGGCATGATGGACCCTGAGACAAAGATAGGATGAGGTTTTAATGGTTGTTGGATTTGATCACCAGTCAGGATGGATGGTTTGGTTTTTAGAAACAGATCTAAACCAAAATCTCATGTATTGCAAAAAATAACACTTTTTAAATTTTACACTCAATGATATTGATTACCTGGAAAGTCTTAGATCAGATGAAAACCAGAGACACTTTGGTTTGCTCTATTTTCAGGACATGATGTCACTAGAGGGAGCTGCTGCTGTTGCCAGTCTGTGAAATTAAATCCAAGACACAAACAGTAAGTCTCTGTGTTTGTGTGTGGGTGTGTTTTATCACTTTACCAATGGTATTTTTGGAATATCTTCTTGAAATACAGTATTATTGTGTATTATGAACCTCCTATGTTTTCTACTATTTTAATACAATGGGCAGGTTTCAGGTTGTATATGTAAATAATCCGAGAACACCAGTATTTGCAGTAGCTGCAGCAAAAGAGAATGATCTGAAATTGTTTAAATTCAGTTTAATACATGGAAGAATGACCCCAGAGATGGAGCTACCAGGTAGGAGACAAAGAGAAGATACAGAGGACAGGGGGAGAAAACGATGATTGGCTGTGGAATCTTCTAAATAAGAAAATGAGCCAAAAGGAGAGGAAGTATGGAGAAGACTATCACTGTCACCTTGGTCTTCAGCTTTATTAGAGAAATGTTTTACTTTTGTAAACACATGTCATTTCAGCGTACAAAATTATTGAGGAACACAGAACAGCTACAGTTCAGAGATCTCTGTTTACATTAAGTAATTTGTTATTAATAAATAACTACTTGTTGTAATAATGTGTAAGTGTTTATTAAAAATGTGAATTTCTTACAGGTGTTTGTAAGAAAGACACATTTTTACAAACGGAAGTGTATTATTTTGAAATCGTAAACCGGAAGTGGAATTATACACCACCGCCGGCGAAATTGACACCTACTGTGTCGCCTTATACTAATCCGCTGTACCGTAATGACTGTTTATGCCGAGGCTGACAGTGACCGAGGCCGGGATGTGAATAACAGACGAGTCACCGACTGGAACTGTGTCTGTTAACGACACTTTACTCAGTGACAAATATGGGAAACAGGACTAAATGTCCAGCAGGCCAGAGTAGTTGAAGACTGCGGCAGAAACACGCACGCGCACGCACATTTGGTTGGAGCTAGTTTCTAACCTAGTTTAATCCTAAAGTCGTACCGTATAACCTGTAAAACACTCTCCTGTCTGAGCGGTCTGTTGTCACTGTCGGTTGATGAGGAGGCACAGACACACACAGATGATCTCCTGCAACAGCCCACCTGAATATACGGTAACCGATTCGTTAGGAGACTATCAGCATGACAGGAGGTGCAGGTGCAGCGGCATCAGCAGCAGACAGGGTCCAGCCGTGTCCAGCAGGGGGCCACACTGTGACACATTCAACATGCAGGTGGAACATCAGGACTCTAAGGTGGCCGCAGAGTCTCATCTGTCAGTCATCGAGCTCACAGACATCCTCCAGACTTACTCAGGTTGGAGCTTCAGTCCGGCCGAGCTACAGCATCAGCAGCGGTGGTGAAGTCCTCCATCATCGCACCGACATGTATAATTCTCCCCGTCCCTGTAGACAAGTGTAGCAGCAGAGGAATCCTCCGAGCATCCAACTGCGACTCCACCACAACAGGAAATGGAGGGAGCAGCGCTCCCATTGGCTGCAGGCGAACAGGAGGCGTGAGGATCCTCTCCATCCCATTGGTCCATCACTCCTGGATATTTTATTCCTTCGTCCTCCGCCGTTGACTGACAGGTATTTTCAATAATTTACTCAGCGGCGGATTAATTATTGAGGCTCCTGATTGGTGTTCGGTGTTGGTGAGCTCAGAGTAAACAACTCACCACTAGTTTCACCAACGCATTTTCACACCTTTCTATTAAGGTATTTATTGATTCAAATATATCACAGGTTCTCAAACGGTGGTGCACAGACCCTGAGTGGGTCTTCTGTCTATAAATTTGAATTTTTTTTGTTTTGTGCTGTTTTTGTACAGTTGGGATTAAAAAAAATTGAAGGAACTTCCACAGAGTCCACCATGCACCAAAAATAATTAAATAAATAAAATAAACTTCTCCTTTCAGTTTGTCCCTTAGTTAATATAATAGAAGAAACATAAAATATTGAAATAAAATATGAGAACAACTTAAACTTAAAAGGAAAAAAATATGTAAATACAATACCTAACCCAAAGCTGTTGACTAATATAGCAGAAAAATAACTCTGGAGGTAGTGTGAAGTCTATTGTAAAGACTGTAAACAGAGGTAGTGTACAAAAATGTTATGTAAACTCCACAAAACTGTCTTTATTTTACATTTCAATGCCAATCTATATGTTCAGTTGAATGTGGAAAATAGAGGTTTTATTCCTGAATTGTCTCAATCTCGTTGTAGCCCCCTCCCGTCAATGTACAAAGACAATGAAGGACTATTTTAAATATTACCAAAATTATATCTGCCATACCCTCAGTCGCCACTGGGTGTCCCCATAGGCCAAACCCTACATATTGACCTTTTACATGAAGCGGATTCCATGCAAGGAGGGAAAAACGAAACAAACAAATACAATTTCAAACATTAAAGAAATATAGCACTGTAAACAATTATTTAATTAGAATAAAAATCATATTTAAAGTGATGCTTGTGAATGTTTTAACCTGATTAAAACAGTGAGGGCGCTGCAGAGCAAGTTTGGATCGAACTCCTGTGAATAAACAGACCGAGTGAAGAGTGCATTAACACGGCGGTTACTTTGTTTTCCTTTAAATATCCTACTGTTCAGAACAGTGACCTCATCCAACCACACTATTATGCAACAACCTCAGGCCTGATCATGTGGTGGAGCCACAGAGGTGGAGTTCACGGTCAACACAGAACTCTGGACGGTCAGTCCGACCCAGGAGGTGAAGTGACCAGTGCTCCGTCCTCCGCAGCGGTCACCCATCAACACCACCACCTCCACCTCCTCCATCATTACCGCCGCCGCTGCTGCTGCTGTTCTATTTTGGTGCGCTGCGCCTTTAAGAAGCCCAGACTGCGCACGGGCGCTACAGCAGCTCATCACATGATTCTTCTCTTGTGACACCCAGACAGAAAGGAAAAGCCTCCGTGACTTCCACTGGACTTTTTTTCTGACGCTGCGATGACAGACAACTGTAGTGGAAGGAGCAGCGAACGACCGACCCGGAGGTGGTGGATGGAGTTGAAGTAACCGGGAGTAACTCGGATCATTCCCGTCCGTGAAGTCCGCGGCAGAGGGGAAACAAATTTTGTCGCTGTTGCGCCGTCGGAGACAAAGTTGGCGCATGGAGAGGGACGAAGTTTATTTTTTGCGCAACGTCTTCCACGGGTTTCCTTCGTGTCGTCAGTCACGGACACTCGGAGCGCGGACACACACCGACTAAGTGACCGGAACTCAGTTTGGGAAGGAAGGGGACGACAGTTAAGACACAGCGAGGACCAGACGAGCCCGAGGACGCGCCACCATGGTGGACAGTAAACCCCTGCTCCAGGACAGACCCCCAGCCTACAGCACCGTCCCGGGGGCGTTCGACTACGGCCCGCAGCAGTCACAGCCGCCGCCGCCGCCGCCACCGCAGCAGCAACACGGCTACGGTTCCATCCCCGCCGCGGCTCCTCCACCCTACCCGTACCCTGACGTCCAAGGCGAGTAACCGCGCTGCCGTCGGGCACGAACGCGCTTCACATTGTTGAAAGATCAGAAAAGTAAAGTGAGCAGATTTGACTCATCGACACTTCCGGTCCTGATTCACACCAAGAAGAGTTTTTCTACTTCCCAGTCCTAGTGCGTCACCACGGGGTTTTTCTCTAAATTACTTAAAAAAACTCACTGTTTCAGAGACCAGGAGTTCAGCAAAGAAAATCAACTCCGCGCACGCGCAATATGTCAACAAAGAGTTTAGCGAATCATAACACTGCAGAAACAAGTCGATTAATCGACGACTAACATGTTAATTTTTAGTCGATTTTTTAAAGTGTTATTTTCCATAATTTTTAGATATCTGTTAACCATTTTCTTGCTATTTTTACTCCATTACAGCCCCCCTAGGAAATGTTACGTATGTATCTATGTTATTATTTAAGTTTTACTTTACTAACGTCTTTTTAGTTGTTTTAAGATAACGATAATGATTTCTGGTAACTACGGTGCTTATTATTATTATGGCAGTCTGGGTAATTCTCCTTATTTTCTGTCAGTCTTCTGTGTTTACATCTGTCTTTCTATTTTTTATAGCTATATATTGACTTTCTGTGTGACCTAGGTATTCCAAATCACGTTTTTTTCCATTATTGTTCCACAGTAAACATTTTTTTGGGAATTACTGTTCATATAAATATATCTCAGTTATCTGTTAGTTACCCCTTGGCTAACCTTTAGTTTTCTCATTGATTTTTAACTTTCTCTATGGTCTCTTGTCCTGACTCTTCTATTTTTATGGAGTCATTCATTTTTTTTTTCATTCATCAGTCTCACAGCGATGATGTTGTTTTTTTCATAGTAACAATCATGTTGTCGTATCTAAAGTGTAGTCATGGTCCATCCAACCTATTCTGTGTTGGACGGAATGTTTTGTTAAGAATTAAGTCGAAAAATGAAGTCAAGTGTTCTGTAAATACACAGAACTTCCGTCTTTCCTGTAAGCTCGCTGGAGATAAACATTTCTGGGCACTGGACACATGTGTGGTTCCAAAGTTCACTCAGGGACAGAAGTAAACAAGTGCGGCCCAAACTGCAGCTTCACCTCAAAGTTTATCCTGAATTTCCCTAACGTTCGTTACAGGACAATTATAAACGCCTCCTGATTCCACACTGTTATAAATAACGTTGACCTGAATTTAACGGAATACGAAGAGTACGGCGAGGAACTCAGTCACATGACAGCAGCCATTTATAGTCAGAACGGGAGGTTTTTAAGTAAAGGAAAGGAAACTCATTGTGACATTGTGATTCACTCCACTGCACACAACGAAATGTGACCTCTGTATTAAACCCATCACCAAAGTGAGTGGGGACGGTGCCATGCTCAGTGGACCTCAGTGGTGACTTGGCGGTAGGGGGACTTGAACCGGGGGCCTTGCAGACCCAGGTCCGCTTCCTTAACCATTAGGCCACCAACTCGACCAACTGTTTTAAAACACAAGAGGAGAAAATAATCTGATTTATTTTTTTTTACATGCATATTTTCAAACAAAAAAAGTACATTTTATTCTTTTTTTTTAAATTAATTTAATTTGGAAGACTTTTCCATTACTTTTTATTACTATGATCAATAAATGTAGTTCGTAAAAAGTCATTTTTCTAAATTTTACCCCTATTACTGTGTATTTTTCTACATTTCTCAGAATTTTTTAATTTCTTTCCGACTTTTTATTTCTGCGATCAATAATTTGAGTTCCGCAAAAAGTTATTGTTTTCTGAATTTTGACCATTTTAAAGCACATTGCTATATATTTTGTGTCTATTCTTCTTAACATAGTACGTGTGTTGCTTTTTATCCAAGGTTAAGTAACTAAAGGGTAACGATAAAAGAATATTGCTTTTCATTTTAAGGCATATTGACCAATTTCTATTCATTTTTGAGAAACCTTTTATTTTTTTAAGAGTTTTGCAGGAAAAGTTTTGCATAGTTTGACGCTTTTGATTAACGATTGAAGTTGCATTGTGTATAAAACACAAACTTCTACAATTTTACGACTTCATTCCCTAAGTGTGTTATAGTATGTTGACATCACAGTCATTTTAGTCCTGCTTGGATTTAGAACATCTGGACGTGAACTACACAATAAGACCTAATAGTCTATTCAGTGTGTTATCACCCAGACTAATGTTCATGGTCACTGTCTCTCTCTTTAACCTCAGGATACCCGTCAGCCCAAATGAACCCTGCTGTGTCCCAGCAGCCCTACGCTGGAACCTACACCATCATCCAACCTTCTGTAGTGGTGGTTGGAGGCTGCCCCGCCTGCAGGTGAGGAAACAGAACTTCAATTCCCATCAAAGTTCTTACTTCGACGTTATTTTCATAGTTAACGCATATTTCTGAACGTTGCTTCACTGCCTCCTTGTGACAGCAGCTTGTGCTGCGTTCTAAAGGTCACATGATTCTGTCTGACCTACAGAACAATGATCAGAAAAACGGATTAACACAGAGTTCTCACACAAGGAAACATTCCTGACAGCTGACTGTCACGGCGAGCGTCTGATGGTGGGGACTAATCGTCCGTCAACTTCTCTGTAAACTGACGAAACAGTTCAGCCTGACAAAAAGGTTTCATTGTGCGTGAGTCATCAACTCCATTCTCAGTCAGATGATTTACTTATCGGCCATGTGACCGTGTCGGTCAGGACGCACTGGGCCAACGGTGGTTACAGTTCATACAGTAGAGAGAGACGGAAATCTGAAAATCTATATTTGAGGAAGCTGGTGGACACAGCTGTGCTGCCTTCAATGTCACGTCATGGTTGGGTTTTTAGTTATTTTTGCCTCATATTTCCAAACAAGGATAAAAGAATGACAGTGTTATACTATTGATTGTTTAATTTAATTTATTTTTTATTTAGTCATCATGTGTTGTTTCAACAGCCCTTAGTTGTCAAATTATTAAGCTAAAATTGTCCATAAAATGCCAAATATTCTCAAAATATTATAAAAAACTTCACTCTTGAAAATAATTTTTTTATGTGGCCAAAATTAATGTTAGAAAAAAGATATTTTTAGCACGTTCAACTTCCAAATACCTAGCATTACTAGAAATTGCCGTTAAATTCAGTTCAATTCAATAAAATCCAATTGAATTTGCACTGAACAACGTCCATCACCAGTGTAGCGCCCCCTGTGCCAGCTTCAATCTGCACCTAGTATCTGCAACTGCATTCTGACGTCCGTTTCTCATGCACAGTCTGTTCTTTGTGCACATCACGCAAATCAAACTTAGGAAAATCTACCGTTACACCAACTAACGTTTGCGGCGTTCAGGCTTCGCCGGCGTCCTGCAGTCACAGGACAGTGTTCAGCGTGTTTCTTCCGAGTGACAGCTCCATTAGAGCCGCTCTCTGAATTAATTCCTCCCCTTCAGAACAAGTTGATCCACCGTGTGTTCGTCACATGAAGAAAAACAAATGAATGGAACCTTTTCAGAGGACATTCAGATCAGTTTGTGACGCGCAAATCGTTTCGCCGCGGCTCTTTGGTTCAGTTCAGCACTGAAAGGTGGGGACACTGACTGACTCACAGGACAGACGTCCTCTGCTTTTGTGATGACAATGAAAGCTGTTTCCTCTTTATGGTCATTTATTGCTAAATGTCAGCGTGTGGGTCAGACTCCAAAATATATTCATTTATTTTCAACTTAGCTCAGAGCCTGGAAAGTTCACTGTGTTCTAGCTGTTTTTTTTCTTTTCTTAAAACAGAGAACACTTGTGCTTTTAAATAAAATGAAGGAATCCAAATTAAATTTAGACCAACATCTTTCAGGTTTGATTTGAATTTTGTCTTTTTTTAAGCCAAAAAGAAGTTACTTTATTTTTTTAAAACTTTTCTTTTATGCGGTCTAAGCTTAACTTACTAATAGTTAGCTTGTCCTAATTTAAAACAAGAAAAGTGCAACTAGCCTGCCCTGTTAGCTGTAAAATTAGCTTGTTAGCAGTTAAACTTCTGTTCTTGGTGTCTTTAAATAAAGCATTGATTTTCAGTGATTTTGATTTTATCAGTTATAAAATACATTTTTAAAAGATATTTTGCTAGCTAACATTACTAGCTTAGCTAAAATGTACAAAGTAGGAAGGAAGGAAATCAAACTTCTTGTCATCGTGACATCGTGATTCACACAATGATATATGGCCTCTGCATTTACCCTTTACCAAAGTGATGAACACACGGGGAGCAGTGAGTGGGGACGATGCCATGCTCAGTGGACCTTAGTCCAGTTCCTTAACCACTAGGCCACCACTGCCCCACATTAGCCCTAAGTCTGGAACATTTTATGGAACCATAAGTCAAACAGCCAAAACCACATAGTCAAACTAGTCTAGTTCTCTAAATCGATTTCGTTAACGACAGCCCTGTTAAAGGTGGTTAATTGAGGGTGAGTTAACGTCCTCATTCATAACAATAAAAGGTGGAACTAACTTACCTTGTTAACCAAGGAAGTTGACCTGGTGTTGGTACTTCTCTGTCCTTTGACAGGAACTCTCCTCGTGGTGTTTTGATTTTCTTCCTTTGTCTTTAGCAACGGTCTTCCCTTTGTCCCAGAAGCAAAAAAAAGGGTCCAACAGGGCTCACCTCCTGGTGAAGGACAAGTGGATAAGAATGGATGGATGTCTTGTGCAGTATTTTGTAGCCAGCCCCTGCTGGTCAGAAGCTGCACTGCATAAAGTGTAGCGTAAGACTTTATGGAGAAGTCAATATTCCATGATATTTCAACCACTGTCTTTCCACAGTAGTGTTCTGGAGATATAGACAGGTGTGCCGTGGGAGATTATCCAATTTCCATTGTTAATATAGGCTACAGAGTTGCCCCCTAGTGGCAAAAAACATCCATACCATTATTTTCCAAAACAAATCGGTGACCTCTGTTTTTTTTTATGGTCTGTGTTCCAGGGTTGGAGTCTTGGAGGACGACTTCACCTGCCTGGGGATACTGTGTGCCATCTTCTTCTTCCCCCTCGGCATCCTCTTCTGCTTCGCACTGCGTCAGAGAAGGTGTCCCAACTGTGGCGCCACCTTTGGATAGAGGGACCAAACTGCAGCTCACAAACACACATGCCAATTTATAATCTTATAATTTTTTTTTTGTGGAGATCTTTCTTACTACTGCACATAAATGTTGCCATGATGTCACGTGACAAATGATCAAATTACTACAGATGTTTTTGCCGTTTTTTTTTTTTTTTTTTAAAGTATTCCCAAAGTCAGCAGGTAGACATAGGGACGTCTGACCTGGGACTGTGATCTGCATCACAGGGATTTGCTGGAGACTCTGAAACGACTTTTGGAAAGTTTTGAGTGAAAATTTTCACATCCATTCAAGCATTCACAGACGTCCAGCTGTTGCCAGTGCCTTCACTTCCCGCACAGTGAGCGTGTGAGATTCCATCAATCAGGAATTCTTGTGCGGATATGAACACGATCGTACCAGGACCTGAGCGGAATCGTCCATGTTTTGACAAGCTGAGGTTGACGAGATTTTGTCTTTTATTTGAAGTGTGCTGGCACTCTGCTGACATGTTTTCTCCGATTATCATTGTGCTTTAATACCTTTAGTAACAACACAGAGCATATTGGTCACAGATATATTTCCTGTTTTTGTTCTTTCTTTTAGCTGACTGCTGATTGTGACAGACAAGTTAAGACAAAAGCAAAGTTGTAGGTTCAAATCCCCCGGAAATGACCCGTCACATCCCGACCCTGTCTGTTTTTGTTGATCATTTTTCTTGGGGCCATATTTGCACTGAGCGTTTTTTCTCTTCGTTGATTCTGCTGGGTTGTTTTTCCAGGGCCAATGCAGACCTCAGGTACATACAATCTGGAGCGCCCTCTACTTTACAACCTCAATCACTGTTTGACTTTGGACTTTAAAGAGAAACTCCTGTGATGACACGCGGACTCCGACGTTAACGAAACGTCTATGACGTCCGTACATCCGTCACATGCACGTCTGGAATTTTTATCTTTATACACATCACTCTGTAAAAAGTCACCCTGTCCCACTCCCTGCTAGACAATCAGGAATGTCAATGTCTCCTTGTCCGTGTCTTCCGTCGTAGTGTGATGGTACAGAGCTGTCCTCAGCAGAAGACACAGAGGTGTAGTACACATGTAGGGCGGGATGTTTGTATCACAAAAACAGAAGATTTGCTTTAAAAACAACAGGCATGCTCCCATGATTGAGGTTCCTGCTTTTTATATGAGTTATAGAAAATAAAAAAACAAATGAATGGTACTTCAATTTTGATTACGGGGCTCTTATTTTTTAGACTGCATAGTAAAAAAAATATGAGATGTGAAAACAAGGATGTTGTTATGCATTTTATGTAACTGAGAAATATAACCTTGCCTGGGCCAAAAAATGAATTGCAATTCATTGCTTGACTGTCGATTAATCGTGATTAAATTTCATGACGGGATGGAATCAACAAACTCAAAGGAAGAAAGAGAAGAAACAAATTATTTAAATTTTTTTATACAGTACTTTTTTGTCATAAGTCATGGGAGACACTGAGTGGACAGACTGGTCTAACAATGTTGAGAGTAATGACTGGAGCAAAAACATTTTGACATTTTTTAAGGCAAAAAAAATCTTGACTATATTTGCATATATTTATATATATATGTACTCTATATATACACTGATGTATATACAAAAGAGATTTTTGTGGATAATATTATATCACACCTGACATCTCTTCGCATCATTAAAGTTGCAACATTCTCATGAGGACCTGAGGGGGAAACACAGACATCGTCTTCATTCGTCTACCGCCGTATGGCAACGGAATTGACTTCCAACACGTTGTCGCGACACAAACAGCATTAATATACATACATATATATACACACACATATGTACGCAACATCATTGCTGACAATTGTTATTCACGTTGCTCTCGAGTGCACATTAAGTTTTTAGTCATTTAAACATCACAACACACACACAGAAGCACAAAAATAGACATTTAAAAAAAACTTTAAATATATATCTATATATATTTATAAGCATCTGGTTTGGTAATAAATCAACCCCGGAATACTTCCTTATGCAGCAGTGAGGAATCCTGCACTATTTTCAAATGGCAATTTGTTTTAGAAATTTCAGTTTGTCCATGCAGGCCACTGTCTCAGCCACACCAGGGGGCGCTGCATGTCCTGGGTTGAGGATGGTGAGAAGGTGGTGCAGATGGTGTAGAAAACATGGACAGATCAAATGACTGGGGCGGAGCGGTCGTTTGTGACCGTGGGACGTAGTCTGACCGTGGCGAAAGGGTTACCTCCCCTGTAGAACAGGCAGCAAAGGGCAAACATTTAGAGAGTGAGTGAGTGAGTCTGTATGAATGAGTGAATGTGAGTGACTCAGAGTCAGTCTGTGTGAGTGTGAGAATAAGTGACTCTCAGTCAGTATGAGGCAGTGAGCGGGTGAAAGTGAGTGAGTCTAAGTCAGTGTGAGTTAGTAAGTGACTCAGTTTGAGTGAGTTCAAATGAGTCTGAGTCAGTAAGCCTGAATAAGCGTAAGTCTGTGTAGTGAGTGTGTGAGTGAGTCTGAGTAAGTGTGAGTGAGTCTCAGTGTGAGAGTGAGTGACTCTCAGTCAGTTTGAGTGAGTGAGTGAGTGAGTGAGGCACTGAGTCTTTTTGAGTGAGTAAAAGTGAGTGAGTCTGAGTTAGTGGGGGAGTCTGTCTGAATGAGTCTGAGTCAGTAGGCCTGCATAAGCATGAGTCTGTATGAGTGTGACAGCAACTGACTCTCAGTCAGTCTGAGTGAATGAGTGAGTGAGTGAGGAGCTGTGTCTTTTTCAGCGAGTGAAAGTGAGTGAGTCTGAGTAAGTCAGCGTTAGTGAGGGAGTTAGTCTGAACGAGTCCGAGTCAGTAAGCCAATTCTGTACGAGTGAGTCGATGTGGGTGAGACTGTGAGTGATTCAGTCTTTGTGAGTGTGAGAATGAGTGAGTGTGAGTTAGTGTGAGTGATTGAAAGTTAGTGAGTCTGAGTTAGTGAGTGGGTGTGTTTGTGTGAATGAGTGAGTGAGCTTGAGTCAGTCTGAATGAATGTGAGTGACTCTGAGTGAGTGAGTCTGTGTGCATGAATGAGTGAGTGAGTGAGTGAGTGAGTGAGTGACAGAAGGACATCCAGGTCACATGGGTCTGGTACTTACGCCAGGAAGGCAGGAGGAGGTCTGGAGACACCGTTCGCCTGTGAAGCCTGCAGAGAGAAAACACAGACACGTTAACCGTGATGTCAGCAGGTCTGATGTGACTGATGGTTGGTTTTGAACATGTGTCTGACACATTAAGACGTGACACCGTGTTTATCACAGAGAACAAGATTTTTTTGGTCCCCAGCACCAAAGGCAGTGGATTAAGGGTTGGGTGGAGAGAGAGAGCGTGAACGTCACGTTGCATCACAAGACACCAAGAGGAATCTGAACATTCTGGAACATCAGGTTTGTTCCACGTTTATCTGCGTCAAGTTTTTCTTCTGATAAACCAGAGTGTCAGTACTAATGCTGCACAGAACTTAGTTATGGTAACAATCACAAAAACTACAAGAGTTATTTTTTGGTTTTAGTTATAGTGAAGCCCAGTAACATAACCACTAGATGTCGCCACATCCTGCACACTATCCTTTAAATTCCTGTCAAATGATTTCACTATTAAATTACAATTACATTATTAAAATGACAAGATTTATTTCTAACTTCATTATGTTATTTATTTTAGCTAACTTTCTATTGTATTGATGATACGTTAATCATTTTTTTCAGTGAACTAAAGCTGCTTTTAAGAACTTTCACAAAATGTTGATGTAGTGTTTTCTCTTAATCCAAACCTGACTCAACAAAAAACAACAAAACTGACAGACTGAAGACAAGGTGCAGTACTTCAAGGGTTCCAGAAGAGGTCAGTAGTGGACTGAGTAACGAATGCAAGACACCCTGTTAAAGCATCGAATACAGTCGCTGTTGATCATTATTATTATTGAAAAGTAACTCAGTCGAAACACCAGATTCAATTGTATATTTATGACGTTTTTTCTTATTCTATCAGCTTCACTTCCAGCATCTCTATGTTTCTAATTTCATTTTAGAATGGCGCCCACTGCAGGACAGTCGTTGCCAAACTGTGGGATTCTCAGAACTTCACAAACCCTTTAAACTTTATGTAAATCGATAATATTTTCATCATATTCCTCCACATGGAGTTTCAGGCTGTTTTATATAAAATACAGTAAAGTGACTCAAACACAGCTTCAGTTTCTGGATCTCCTGCCTACACTGTGTGTGTTTTCATCAAGTATTCAGTTTGGAATTGAACAAAAGGACAAAATTGCAACCGCTGGTGAGAACTGATGGAACTGTGGTCCTTTTTTGCTGTTGTATTAAATGGGACATGTCGGGAACTGGTACTGATCCCCTGGATCTCCTCACTGAAGTATTGATTCCTCTGAGTCCTTACCATTTACCTACACACACACAGCACCAAACCATCTGTCTCTTATGGTGACGGTGCATTCCTGGGTAACCCCACCTCCCCGTCCCCCTCCGCCTTCCCCTCCTCTCAGTTCTCCTTTCCTGAACCAACAGACTGATACACAATTCCACCAACTTCATGACTGCAAATAACTTTTGTTCATGCAGAGGGATGAAAGAACGGGGTCATAAAATTAAATCTCATTTTTACAAGATGGAAGAAGACATCAGTTATGGTTGTTTCTTTGACCTTCGTCCAAACTTTGGCTATGCTGTCCCAGCAGAGAATCGGAATCTGTAGTGACTCAAGGCAACAACCACAATCTCCATTTACATTGACTTATATATTTCAATATATTTATTAATTATATTTGTGTTTTATATATTGTGTAAATTATTTGAATACATTTATATATGTATCAGATATATATACACATACATGTATACATATTTGTACATATATTTAAATATATACAGTATATACTGTACATATATGTATATAAATATATATGTTTCTATCGATCTATATACAGTATGTGTATATAGATAGATAGAACATACACACATATGTATATATACACATATACGTGTACAGGATATATATATACATATACATATAGGTTTATATGTACATACATATAAAGTGTAAATATATACATATATCCTGTACAGACATCCAAAAAGTTTAATCAAAATTTAATCATTTGGCCACATTACGATTTGAGAAGAATTTGACCAGTTTAACCATAAAATCATACTTTTTTGTGTGATCAACATGCAGAATTATTATTATTTCTTTTTACACAATTGTCATAAAAATGAAAATGTTTAAATTTAAAAAATCTGGATTTACCAAAATTTACTATTTTTTTTTCTAAAAGATTTTCCTCTACCTATTTAGATATCCAAAGAAAAGGAAGGAAAGAAAATTTCTTGTGACTCTCACCAAAGTTAATCTAGTGGATTCAAACCTTGGACCCTCTGCACCCAAGTCTGGTTCCTCACCTATTGGACCACCACTGCCACTGCCTGTCTATCTATCCATCTGTTTGCTATGAACACAGAGCCAAACTCTAATCTGCCCTCTAATACTCCGACCTGAACATTAACCAGTTTATTATGGTCGTGGAAAACATTCACACACACACACACACATGTCTATTCTGGGATCAGTGTGTGTCTTTGTGTTTGTGCTTTGAATAAATTTTAATCGTAGATTTTTGTGGGTTATAACAAATGGGAAGGCAAACTAACCCTGAGTGACCTGTGTCTGTGGTGAAGGAGAGAAAAGGTCTGTGTTGGTGACAGATAGAAATGACATAATAATTCAGGATTTAGCAAAAATGTCCAAAATGGTCCACAAAAACTCTTACTGTCATTAGAAGTACAAAAAGCTTTATTGAATTATTTTTCAGCATCTGACCAAAAAAGAAATTATTATTGAAATTAAATTTTTTCTTGAAAGATCTAATGCTGCTT
The DNA here is from genome assembly GCA_016785265.1 of Paraplagusia blochii. Lineage (NCBI taxonomy): Eukaryota > Metazoa > Chordata > Actinopteri > Pleuronectiformes > Cynoglossidae > Paraplagusia > Paraplagusia blochii. The sequence goes on along the minus strand of JAFBJS010002552.1, from coordinate 45,889 downwards.
TTACTTGTTTAGAAACATAGGGGAGAGATACAATATTTATCAAATTGAAACTTTTGTTTAAAAGTTAATCAAAATGCAAGTTTGTGGCCCAAAACATGTTGCCAAATGAGTGATTGATGTGGTAAAAATCTCTGAAAATCATAATTTCTGACCATGTCAACATGTCACCAAAAACAAGGGAGGTAAAAAAATATAAAGTGTTAGAAATGTCTCAAAATAGTTATAGGAAACATGCATTAAAAAAAATTAAATTATGTAAATTATGAGAAATTTTCACTAAATTGTCTGACAGGAATTTCAAAATTTTTTCTTTATTTTGGAAATTCTTTAATTTGATTTAAATTCTTCTTCTGAGCACACAAGAAGGAAGATTTTATCAAAAAAAATCCAAAAAGGTTTTCCTAAAATATTAAAATGTTTTTTGCACTTGCTTGAGGAACATGGAGAGAAGATTAAATATTAAAATTGTGAAGAAAGATTTTGGAAAAATTATTAAAATTTTACCAAAGATACACTTTTTTGACAAAAAATTACTCTGATCTCACCATTGCTTTATTTCTTACTCCCAAACTAAATCTTCAGCAACAACTCAAGGCCACCAGTCCAGTCCAGTCCAGTCCAGTCCAGTCACCAGCAGCCAGCATTCCAACCAAACACACATATATATTCCCTAAACCCTAATCCAAATCCAAATGAAATCCAAGTCAAGTTTTTTACAGTGAGGACCTGACAAATGTCTCCACGAAACACAGATACTGCAGCACAGAGGCAAGTATCTGATTTACACCGTGGTGCGTTCAATGACAGGTACGAAGGGTGTGGAGGTCTATGTTCATGTGTTGCTTCTGATCCTGATGCAGCACATTTACATGAGTCTGCAGCTCCTGTGAAACCGCATGGTTTCTGACACTTTTCATATATGGAAATGGAAGAACATTTGACAAATAACAATCTGGGTGGAATATGAAACGACTGCTGTAGTTGCTATTACTCCACCTCCTACGCTGATGTCGTTTCCTCGACTACAGGGACTAGTTATTGGTTCATGGTGGATGTCCTGTTCAGACTTTATCCTTCAGGTTTTGAAGTGCACCTGGAATTGGTTCGACTACAATAAAAAGATTGTAAAAAAAAAATGTAGTGCCCTTTTGTGACGGACCTTAATCTCAGATCAGAGCACGAGATATTTCCCTGGTTTCTGTTGTGATGTTGTTGGGGCAGGGACCAAAGCAACCACGTAGGGTGTTGCTACAGGTTAATAAAACAATCGATACAAAGCAAACTTTTTGTGAATTTGCAACTTATCTTTGTCAACCAACCACTGGCCACTAGTGGAGTGTATTGGAATCTAATGATGTGATATTTATTTTTCAAAATGTGGAGAAAAAACTAGAGATGAATTCATTCCTCTTCTTCTTCTTGTCCGTTGCCGGGTCACAGGGGCAGCTGCCGCCACCTAAATCCATATCGCACCATATTATATAGCCCACAAGAAGTGATGTGGGTTGGGACGGTACTATGCTCAAAGCACCTCAGTGGCAACCTGGCAGCTGGTGGATTCGAACTGCGGACCTTGCGTACTCAAGTCCGCTTCCTTAACCACTTAACCACTGCCACTAAAAAAAAAGCTAGAGATTTAGAGCAAAAACAAGCGAAGCCACATTAAGATGGTTTGGACATGTTCAGAGGAGGGACAGTGGATACATTGGTAGAAGAATGATCCTAGAGATGGAGCTACCAGGTAGGAGACAAAGAGGAGATTGATGGATGCACCAACCCTAACCACTAGTCCAAAAACATATGCCGTTGTCGTTATGAAGAACAGGTTAAAATGTCATTTTTCTGCCTGTTCGTTTTTATTGTCATAATTTTTAAAGTCTTGTTTTTAAGATCTGGTGCAGCTTGCGCTCACAGTCCAGTCAGTCTTGGAGGAGGATGCATTCTTTGGCTTTCCTCATCTACCACAACATGTTGCACTGGTATGTTTTGCTGCCAACTCTTCCTCCTCCATGTGCTTTCTATTCCCGGCCTTTTTCTCCAAACACATCTTAGGGCTTTGAGCTCTGATGTGAGTCAATGGCCTTATCAACAAGAACTACTGTAGTTGGACAGTAAAGCTGATCTGTCCACCGCAGGCCAGTCCTATATAATTTAAAACATTCCACCTGGAGCGGTGTTTTTGTAGTTCTTTCTTTCCAGCTTCTGCACAAGTATTGAAGCAGGATGTAAACGTTACAGGTTCTTCTGTGTTCTTCCCTGGGTTCCATGAAGTTATTGATGTATCTTTTATCTGATGCTACAACTCTCCTACTGACAAGGCTTTGATTAACATTAGGAAAAACAAGAACTTCCTCATCTCCACCACCTTTTCTCACCTTCGTATGCTTGTCTGTCAAATGCAAATGCATGTGATGTTTGTCATTTTTACATGTTTCTTTTCATAATTCAACATTTTCTAAAAATAACAGGCAAGAATTTAATTGTGTGGGTGTGAAAGAGGTAACTACTAGAGGTACTAACTGGCTGCTAATGTCTTCTTCCCTGTCCTCCTGTCCTGTATCTTCTACTCTGTCTCCAACCACCTCCATTTCCTCCCTCACTGCGGAGGACATGGAGGTGTCCCACCTCCATCAATCTCCTCTTTGTCTCCTACCTGGTAGCTCCATCTCTATGATCATTCTTCTACCAATGTATCCTCTGTCCCTCCTCTGAACATGTCCAAACCATCCCAATCTGTCTTCTCTAGCTTTTTCTCCAAACCTTCCTGTCTGCACCTGTCCCTCTAATCACCTCATTCCTGATCCTGTCCATCCTTGTCTCTCCTAAAGAGAATCTCAGCATCTTTAACTCCTCCACCTCCAGCTTTGTCCCCTGTCTTCTACCTATTCCTAGTGTCTCTAATCCATCCATCATGGCTGGTCTCACCACTGTCCTGTAAACCTTTTCATTCACCTTAGCTGACTCTCTTCTATCACAGATCACCACTGACTCTTTTCTCCAGGTGTTCCATCCTGTCTCCACTCCATTCTTCACCTCTCTTCCACAGTCTCCACTACTCTGAACAGTTGACTCTCAGTACCTAAACTTCTGCTCCTTGTAACCTCCTGATTCCATGGTTCTCCCTCTCATTCACACACATATACTCTGACTTTCATTCCTCTTCTCTCTAGTGCAAACCTCCTCTTCTCCAGGTTCTCTTCTAACTGCAATCTAACCAGCCGTCAACAATGTGTCAATTGTTCAGACATGACCTAAGTTCTTGACTAGAAAGTTTTTTTTTACAAGATGACTCACAGTGTTGTGGTCGGATGACGAGGACGAGGCTGCAGAAGGTGTGGGAGAGTGGTGATGATGGTGGTGGTGGTGGTGGTTATTTGTGGTGACCGTGCTGGTGGTTAAGGCGCTGTTCTTGCTTGTGGTGCTGCCGCGCCGTATGGGGTCGCAGTAGTCGGCTGGTGGGAGCACCATGGTGGCCTCGTCCGTCTCCGTGTCCTGATGGTGGAGGTTGACCACACTTCTGCTGCGGTAGGGTGCGACGGACACGCTGTAGGACGAAGGGACGCTTCAGTATTCAGAGGTACACAGGTTTAACCAACGAGAGGCGGTTTTTTTATGTCAAAGAAAGATTAAGTTCTTCAAAAATCTGTGACTTATTGAGGAAACTTAAAGACTTTTCTCTTACGGGAATGTGTTACATTTGTAGAGCGTTTTCCTGGCAGTAGTAAGTGTTTCCATGACTGGCAGCAGTGAGCATCTCTGTGGGAGGGTTAGCACATTAACATCTAATAATCTAATACTAATGGGACTGATCTCTCTGAAGAAAAGCCTGCAGACGCTTTACCCTTTCAGCAGCAGGAGAATCCTCTCAACGAGAAACAACATCTGAGACTTTTATAAAATGTCATGGGTAAAGAAGATTAAATCACCCATTTTTTTTTTTATTCTTCACCAAATTAAAAGTTCTTTAGAAATTGTGATTTGTTTTTTTTTTCTGTCCAACATTTAATTCCTTAGGGAAATCTAAAAAATGGCAAAGAACAGTAGAGAATAAAATTTAATGATATAATAATTAAAAAGCTCAGATTTATCCACTGGTGAAATAATCAGTGGGAGTGAAGAATCCGGGAAGAAAAATTTAAACTTTTAATTAATGAAGCTTGAATTAATGATCAGAAGTTCACATGACCAGTTAGGATATACGATGTAAACCAGTGGTTCTCAACTGGTGGGTCCTGACCCAAAAGTGGGACGCGGACCTGTTCTGAATGGGTTGCTAACAGCTGGACAAAAAATCAGCTAAATAATGTGAATGTGCTGTTGAGCATGTGTTTTATTTTAGAAAATCTCTTATTTTGAAAGGCGCACTCTGCTGAATAAAAGGAGTATGTTAAATTTTGTGCCTTAATGACCACAGGAAAATGTGTCCCAGAGTGAAACGTGTTCAGAACCACTGATATAACTGTAACAAAACAAGTCAGACAATGTTGTCTCCATGTCTCCCTGTGTAGTCTCTGCCTCAGGCTGCTACCTGTTAATCCATCCCCACCCAGGCCTCCACCTGCAGCCTCCTACAGGGCATTCAGGGACTTTTGTCTCTACTGATGTCACTGTCTTTCTATTCATGAAGTGCAGAGTCGCATGAGGCAAACCAAGCAAACTTTGAACGCCACACATTCTGTTATAATAACCAAATTATTTTTTTGTTTTAAGTGACTAGTACAACAAGTCTGACCTTGTGACCACGACAAAAACGCTCTGTTCTTATCAAAGATAAAATCAGTTAAATTAACGTTAAAATTCTAACGTGAAATTAACGTCAGAATTTTAGGGGGGAAATGTTGAGTGTTAGAAATGTTGGAGCAAGAGTCAAAGGTTGTGGAACAGAAACAGAGAGGTTAACGGGGGTAACAAGAGGAAGTTCTTCCAACAATACAGCCCGGTGTAACATAAAACCAACTGATGTGTGTGTGGGCTGCTGTAATTTGGAGTCTCCTTACCTGTTGTTATTCATGAGTGGCTCAGTGAGTGCGAGGCAGTAAGATGAAGGGAACCAGCCCCTCCTGCAAAACAGAGACAAAGAGAAAAATTATAAATGACTGCATTTACAGTTCACCTTTCCTTTATGACTCCGTCTTTCTCTGGGGAGAGGACGCAGAAAATATGACCAAACACTGAAGAAAAGATGTTGCTTCTACTAGTGACAGCAGCTATGGATTGTACAATGAACAAAAAAAGATCTGACGTTCATTCCCGGTCCCATCACACTGTGTGTGTGGGTATCTGCGCCTGAAGTGGTTGCCAGGCAAATTACCAGGAAACACAATAATCAAAAGCCCTGCAGGACAGAGAAAAGAATCCAGCGAGAGACTTCCACTCATCCAGACAGGCCTCTTTAAAAGGTTTTAACTACTGTTAGACATAATGATGGACACTTTTAGTCTTGAACAGACTTGAGTTCACACACCGCCTGCAGCGCTGTGTCAATCAGACCAAAAGTTCCAAGTCATGCGGAAGCCACATTTTGGAGAAGAACTCTGAAATGATTTTTCTCCCCTCCTTGCCCTTGATCATATTTTCTTAATATAAATTCATCAGGTAATTTCCCTTGATCGTGTCCAAGATCAAACCTGATGAATGTTTGAAATTCAAAAACAAACTTCAAAGAGCTTCAGATCCAGGCCCTGTTTAAAAAGTCAGACATCAGAGACTTGGGGAGACCTGGCAGTGCGTCAGAGCAGGTGGTACGCTCAACTTTTTTTTTTTTTTCTTAAATCCAGCCCTGGAGTCCTTCTCAAGTCTGATTTCCTTATAAATACGTTTACAACTCAGACATTACTCACAGAGCCCAGACCTCTGTGTTTGATGGAGGGGTAAAAGATCAGCATCAACTAAACACCAGTGGCTGCTACATCTACTTTAAATAGCTCTATCTGCTGACCTAACACTTTAATAAACCTCTGTTTAGTCAAATGCATCCACATAAATGTATATTACATGCGATATGTGACAATTTGACTCACTTTCCGCTCTTCTCCAGTTCACCGTACATCCACCCGTCTTTCTCCTCAGGAATGAGCAGGATGATGACGTCGCCCTCGTCAAAGCTGAGCAGTGTGTTGTTGTTACCGGCAGTGTGAGGGAAGATGGTTCTGACACGTGGCCTCTTTGAGGAGATGTTGTTGAGTCCAGTGGCCACTGACACTGACCGGCCAAGACCACTTTCTTCACTGATTGTGTTATCTGTGTGAACCCAAACAGATTGCAAAATGATGGGTTAAATAAGGATAAACATTTTAACGAGAACGAGGAGTCAGAGGAGTTGACATAAGTGACATCAAGACTCGTCCTATCAGGAAAGACCAGATGTTTGGACTTTACTACACTCATTTAAGGTAACAAAACAGCCTTAGGTCACAGCAGCATCACAAGTCATAATTAAAATACCATCAAAATACCTGTGCTTTTGTTGGCAGTGGTGTTTACAATCATAGTTCTGTTCTCCTGGTTGAACATGTTGGCCAGAGGGCTGGTCTGAGGTTTGAGAGGTGGAGCCACTGGAACACTAATGTTCTGTCAAAGTCACATCACGATTCTTTAGCGTCACATAAAAACATTAGAATATCACATGACAGTAAGTATAGGTGTGATACAGTGTGATTGTGATTTCACGGTGAGGTGAGAACATTGGAATAATAACAATTAAAAATAAATAATAACAATTTCACAGCGGGCCAGAATTGAAAACAGGCATGAAGTCACGGGCCAAACTCAACATAAATTGAGAAATTTACTATAAATGTTCATGTTTTCACTTCTCTCAATATGTGAAATAGTGTTTTTTCATGTGGATACAGTGAATCTGGAACAGCCAAAGCTTATTAGAATAAACACATGAGAAAAATTATGGTAGAAAAAATTCCCACATCAGTGGTATTTGTTTCTTATTCTGTCGCTTTGTTGTCTTTACAGATAATTTTTAATGTAAATCTTTCATTTCAGAACAAAATTAGCATGCATTATTAATAAAATAAATTTTTTCATACTAGTAAGCCAACTATAGTACACAATTTAATTTATCTCGCGGACCAAATATAATTACACTGCAGGCCAGATTTGGGCCCCTGGCCATAGTTTGACACCTATGCAATAGGGTGAACCCTTAGCTTTTAAGTGGAGTTACCTTAATAACCCCAAATTAACCTAATTTTAGCTAAGATTGGATAATTACACCAGAATATACTCATTAAATCCAATTTTACTTTTCAGAATAAATGACTTACTTTTCAATAAAATGAATCAAATTTCTACAATTGATCAGGTGAGGAAATAAGTGACTTTGCCTCTACTTTTACATCTATTTCTACCATCATACCAAGCTGCGTTGTGATGGTGTGGGAGAGGGCATTGGAGTGATGGTGACCGGTGCCCGCAGTCCCTCGATCATGGACAGGATGGTCTCAGGCATGTTGGTGGCGTCGTTGCACTGGTCCTGCCAGTTGCTCAGCTTCTCAGACAGTATGTCTCTGGCCTGTCCAGCAGGCACGAAAAAATTTAAATAAGAACAATGAGCAATCAGTTAAAATCCCAGCAATACGCATCTATGTCACTATGGAAACGAAGTGCAAGGTGGTTTGCAAGGGGCTGGAGATAAAATGTATCCCAACACATTTGTAATAAAGCCTATATTTTGTCACGGAGTGAACTCAAAGTGCAGGTGCAATTCAGTAATTGAAACTGTTGCGATAAAAAAAAAAACAACTTTAATGTCTGATATGATCTTTACAAAGGCAGCAAATAAAAATCTACGTCGTCATTACTCATAATACTTTATTTAAAATGGAGCAGATCTGTCTGTTAACACACATCTGATTTTTACCTTATCATGGAAGGAGGCGATCTGGTAGGAGAACATACAGTGTTTGTCCACCAGGAAACAGAAGCGTCTCTTCTCCTCCAACAAAGCCTCTTTACAGCCGTCTGCGATGAACAAATTTATGTCCATCTGACGATTTGTCAATGTTTCCAGACACTGAAAAAGAAGAAAAAATAAAATTTATCACCCATGGCAAAAAATGAGACTTACCGCGACCAGACAGGGTAAGAAATTCAATGAAATACAAAAATAAAGGCAAAATGTTGAGCTACTATAAAGAGTAGATCTGTGATTTATTGTCTTATTATTTGTCCTTATCTGGTGAGACACATGGCCAGCCCACATCACTCACTGCTGTGAGGACGACTGACATGAAAGGAGCCATTTTCCTTTCTAAGTGTCCCTAATCTCAGTGCTGCAGAACAGGTACTGTTGCAGTAGAGGGTACTGTATGGACACAGCAGCCTGACATTAGTGTAAAGTGAAAGGACAACACAGCAAGAACGCAGCAGCAACAAGTTGGTTCAGTCTTATCTACAGGGGCAGCCAAGGAGAACAATAAAAACACAAAAACTAACCATAAACTATTGAGTGTATTCAATGTTTAAAGCGTCCTAGAAACATTCAAATAGAGTTATATGCTTTATGTTACATTACTTTGAGTTGAAAATTCTCTTTAGGAGAGACAAGGGTGGACAGGAATGAGGTGATTAGAGGGACAACACAGACAGAAAGGTTTGGCGAAAAAGCAAGAGAAGACAGATTGAGATGGTTTGGACATGTTCAGAGGAGGGACAGTGGATACATTGGTAGAAGAAGGATCCTAGAGATGGAGCTACCAGGTAGGAGACAAAAAGGAGATTGATGGATGCAGTGAGGGAGGACATGGAGGTAGTTGGAGGGAAATTGTGGACTCGCTGTGGCAACCCCTGAAAAATGGACAAGCTCAAAGGAAAGAAGAAGAAGATGAAGATAGAACTTAATTTATCCCTCTGGATTATCCTTTGGGAATTAGGAAAAAATCTGTTTGCTATTTTGATGTTGGAGGTTGCCACCACCTGGCCTGACTAACACTCACTGACAACTGTGCACCTGTGGACAGATAGAAATACAATAGCACACACACCCTGTATTCAGCACCCGACTGATAAAAGATTGAATGGCTGGGTTTTTTTTGTACTTAACAACCGGGACTCTACAATAATATCACAGTCAATGTAATCTTATAAGGCCTAAATTATACTTCCCTGAAGGAAGGAAAGTTAAAAAAAAACATAATCCACGGCTGACATGTGTGAGTGTGTGTGTTTTAGCAGCAGTTAACAGCACAATGACATCATTATTCAAACACTGCCTTCTGTTTGGCAGATGCCAGACAGTCCCTAAACAGGGAAATGACAAAACACGACTTGTTAACATGACCTGACAATTAAAAAAAGCAAAGAAGATAAGCCATAATTATAAAAAAAAGAGCTAAATAGAAAAGAAACATAAACAACAAAATTCCATGGAACAAAACAAAATCACTTTTTTTAAAACAGGGGTCTCAAACTCAAATAATTTGAGGGTCAACACCCACACTATCACTTCACTGAAGGGCTGCGTCAGCTTTCAGTGTTTAATACAAAAGAATAAAACAAAAAAAAAAAATCCATTTCCATTGTTTCTGTGTAATACAACACTGAACCACAAGGAGTCTCTGGATGAGGGTTTTGAGGACTATAGGATTTACCATAAAATGTGGAGAAATGTATAAAATATTATTATAAATTGAACTTTCACATCAAGATGGGGGCCGCAAAATATCGTTCCATGGGCCTCAAATGGCCCACAACCCGCATGTTGGAGATGTTTGTTCTAAAATTATATTTAGGGCATTTTTTAAGGCTTTTTTTCTTTCATTTTTATACCTCTCGGCCATTTTAACATCAATTTTCTGGGTCAAACAACAGCCGGCAGTACTCTGTTATCACCACAGGTGTCACAACTTCACTCTGACTGTGACAAGTCTTTTTCAGTTAACCCACCTATACCTTGACATTTGTCCCCCGACGTAGCCTCTGACAGAACGGAGTTGCTTTTCCTGACTTTTCATCTGTCGCTACCACAGCAGCCGTGTTTTGCTATTAAAAACCTACTGACGCAAGAACCACAGGTCAGAGGGAAAGAAATACCTGAGTCCTTCTTGACATGTGATACCGTTTTGTTAATCTTTTCTGAAGTGTCTTCTAATCATCCTCCTGACACATATGGCAGCTCTGCCACTCTTTCCCCCAGATATTCCTCTAAATATTGTCTCCACTTCTCTGACAGACACTTCCTTGGATGTGATGTCTCTTTGGTGTCTGGCAAATCCACAGCTGTTGTAAGCTCCTGCCTCTGAGCCCTGACATGCCGTCTGTCTGTTTGCTTGCCCATATCTGTGTCTGCCAGATATCAACATCCTAATACCCAGTCTTGCATCAGATAAGAAGGCTCAGCAGTAGGCAAATACTCATGGTTCAGGGCTCTGTGAAAAAGTATTGAGAAACCGCAGAGAAAGAGAAAACTGGAAAGTGAAATAAGGACACGATATGAAGAGGGAAAAAGTAGACAAAAGGAAAGAGAAGACAACGAAACAGACGGGGAATAAATTATTCTCTTGTTGTTGATAACTTTAAAACCCTAGTAGCTTTGTTATTTACAAAAGCATTTTTTTTCCTTTATATGAAAGACTAGTACGTTCAATTTTTATTTCATCAGTATACAATACTAAATAGAATACTAAGTACAGCAGATCTGCAGAAAGCAACTAGATGGATGGATAGATAGATACAACTTTATTAATCCCTTTGGAGAATCCTTCGGGAAATTATGGCTCCAGCAGCAGTACAGCACGGAACAAATGATAAATACAATAAAATATGAGAACAATACAAAAGATACAAACGCGGATAGAGTTTGAAGTATGAAAGACCTGAACAGTGAACTGTGGATGTTAGTGGATCAGTAGGTTAGTGGTAGATATGTAGATGTTAATGTAGACAGATAGGCTAGTAAGGTTAGTAAGAATAAAAGCAGAAGATGATGGAAAAATCAGATAGGAAGTGTTTCCAGTAAAGTGATAATATGAGCAGGATTATTAAAAAGAAAGCCCTGAATTAGAAGGTCTTTAGCTTAGACTAATAACTAAAAAAAGTTAAAACAGGTTTAACACATTTTTTCCAAGAGATTGAAACAAGTTCATGAATCAAGACAAAAAAGATCTGTATTTTACTAATTTGGAATTCAAATCAACTCAAACCACCATGAGTGGTGAATGATGACACAACTGTCGACAGGAAGGTCACTAGAAGTTAACAGTTCCAGGCCTGGTTAAACTCGATCTCACTGACAGAATACATAAACCCTTGGACACCCAGAACACACAACACCTCTTTGAGTAGATCGATGACACTGTGCACTGTAGACCAGACCCTGTTGTGTTCTCCTATGATCACAGCCTAGTTGTCAACTCTGTTATGTAAAGCTAAAGTTACTGTCACAGGGAGTGGTGCCACATCATCATTTATATCAGCTGATATAAGACACAACGCAGAAATGAAACTGATCTAACGAAAACCACACAGTAGGACATGTGTTTATGACTCACAATGACTGGACTTTTATTACTATGTAAGGTCAGTGCAAAACATTCATATCACTTGATTAAAGTTAACCTCATGTCTGCATTATTTTTCAGGCTTGTTGAAAAAGATGATGTGTCGACAAAGACTTGACTATCCTGCCTGCAGTCCACATCAATTTGTCATTTATATATATGTTGGGTTCTTCTGTAAGAAGTATATAATATAAAATAAATCTTTTCTAGGAGCAGACCGGCAAATGTTTATTTTGCAAACCATAATTGTGTTGGGGTATCTTAGGGCAGAGGTTCCCAACCATTGGGCTGGGGACCGTTACCGGTCTGAGGGTGAATTGGATCCGGGCCGCAGAGAAATAATGTTTCTTTTTGGCCCCATCTGTCTATTACTTCCACTCGATCCATACCCATATCAACAACAGAACTGACCAATAGAATGGCTAGGATTCCATCATCAATAATGCAACTATATTTGATTAGGAAATATTTTCTCAGTGAAGACAACAACAATAAACTCAAAATGACACAGAGTCATTGATACAAGATTCAAACTTTTTATACCCAAGCACAGTTAATTGGGGTAGGAAGATTTTATAGGTAGGAAAATATTTTCACTGGAAATTAAATTTTATTAAGTGGTATTTATCTGCCTCAACTCAATGACCGATCCTGAAAAAATGTGTCTGTGGCGCATAAAATGTTGGGGAACACTGTCTTAGCTGAACACTGAATTTTCACTATAACGGTAAATGTATAAATAGTTGGAATATCACATGGTAACTCTAGTGAATGACAGACAGATATCCAACCACTGCAGCCCATTGAAAAGACAGATCCTTAATGACAAGTAAAGATATAAATTCATGTAAACGACAAACAAAACATGCAAAATGGTTGACTGCAACTGACTTTGTCTAATTTTAAGTCTCCTGACAGTGTGTTCAGTTACTCACATGAGTGCTCGTGTGCGTGTGGGTGGGTGGAGCAAAGTAGGAAACAGGAACAGACTGTATGAGGGTGTTTTCGAGGATCATGGAGGCAACAACAAACCAGATCTTCAGACACTGCTCCCAACTACTGTTACAACGACACTCACGTTGTGTCTCAGGTGTCTAGGCATGTCTGTGTGCATGTGAGGTGCGTGTGGTTGTGTGTCCATACATAGAATGCCACGTGCGACCATCTCACCTCGCTTTCCCTGTTCTCGTACTTGTTGGCGTTCTTGCCCTGGCTCTTCCTCCTCAGCTTCTTCAGGTCTGACTGGGACTTCTCCAGCGACTCCTGCTTCATCTTGTGCTCCATTTGATACCTTTTGAATGTGGCCTGAAAAAGTGAAAAATTCATAGATTGAATCTTGTTGATTAGTGATTTTTCAATTACGGAAAAGTATTACAAAAATCTAAAATTAAAATGTTAAAAAAACCTAAAACAAAGTGAGAAATAAAACAAATAATTGTACAAAGCGCACTCCAGTACAAAAGTGTCTTTTATGTAGATGACCAAACAGTATTTTTACAACAACAACAGTCTGTTTTTATAGAGCTGTGCTCATTTTCATGACTTCTTAAACGACCACTTCAAGTGCTCGAGCAGCAGTACTGTTTGCAGTATTCTCAGTCATTCCAGCACTGCCAGCAAGTAAAATGCAAAAAAATTCCTAAACAAGCACTTCTGATAATGATTACAAAGTACTGTGGTTAAAAAAAAACAACGAGAACATATTATACAACCTAGAGAGTTGTTCCATTCCTCCTTGTCACACACAGAGTGGTGGGGAAGAATTACAAAGGAATTATTTTCACAACAAACAGGCTCCAGTAATATAATACAGACAAAAAATATTTAATATTTAGAAGTCAACGTAGGAACATATGGAAGTATTTCCAGTGAGGTCCTTTAAATATAATGACCTCACTTATATGTAAAAAAAAATACAAGCAATCTAGACTTGGACCGAGGTTAAGGAGAGTTTTATGTCTAGCACCACCTGCTTGTAATCTTAATAAAAGAGGGTGGGGTTGTGACAATACTTTTCCAGAATCATCACGAAAAGTGTTTATTTTAACAACTCACACCTGCTACGGAACCAGTTTATGTTGCATAGTACTTGTAAAGATATTTTGAGCAGAATTTCACCAATTGATCATTGGAAAAGCTAAAGCAAGGCTAGTCTTCTGGTTCTCTTTTGCCCAGGGACACATTGAAATGAAGACTGGACTGGGAATACTACCATTTCTACTGGAAATACATTTCGCCCCTTCATTTTACTGAGTCCGAGCTGCTTTTTTGCAGAACTAACTCCCATTAGGAAGTAATAAAAAATAATGGAAATAACTTTAGTTGTGGATAAAAGCTCAAGTATAGACTATAATCCTGATATGAATTAGGCCTTTATGACACTCAGTGTTAGCATGAGTCTCTCTTTTTTCCCACACATGCGTATAATATCAACTGATTTACATAGTTTTGTTTACAGCAGAGGTGTCAGAGTCATTTTCACATGGGGGCCACGTCAACAACACAATTTCTTAAAGGGCCGGTTGTAAATGGAAGACTATAAATGTAACTACTACATAACAGATAAATACATCTTACTGCAGTTTGTTATTGTCTATTTATGTAACTAATATTGATCATTAATGTGTAATTAAACAACTTTCAATGTATCAGGTTGACAAATACTGCTGCATTGACAATATAAAAAGTTTTGTAAGTTCACGGACTTCACGGGCCGCATTTTGCCCCTCAGGCCTTAAGTTTGACACATGTGGTTAACAGGGTTCTAAAATGGAGCATATTGGTCATTCTCTTGGAAACAAGAACACACACACACACACACTCACACACAAAGAACTCACTGTCATATATTTGACATCCATGTCAGTCTTCCTCTCCAGCTCAGATATGATCTCCCTGTGGAACCTTTTAAACTTCAGTGGGAGCCGAGGAGATGGACAGAGGAGGAGAAGACAGAGAAAAGAAACGGATTAAAACCCTGACAGTCGGATTCACTGCCGCCGTTCGTCAGCAGCGCTCACATACTGTACGTTTCATATGGAGAATTGAAAAGCGATCACATCGAGCGTGTTGGTGAGAGTGTGCGGGGGTGAGTGCCATGTCCAAGGTTGCATTTATGAATGAGTCAGAAACAAAGCGTGGGAATGCCCACAAACTTCTCTGCCTTTTTCTACCACTCTCCCATTAACGTGAGGGTGTTAAATACTTCTCCGCTGTGGCATTGTTGGCATCCAGTGCTGGCACAAACAAAGGGACTAATCAGTGAACACGGAGACCCTATCACTCAGGCTGCATCCGTGACCACGCAGACCTCAGTCCTGCGCAAAACACACCCTCAAGTGGACTGAGATTTCTTCTTTCCGCCGTCATTTTCTCTGATCTGTATTAATGCTCTGACTCACCAACTGCAGTCCGTTAATGTATCGGTCCACCCACTGCTGCAGTGATCAACACGGTCTCAAAGGAGCACCTTGGAAATTCTCTGGCCTAAAGATTCTTTAATGGTTTATGTTCCAACTCAGCAGTTATCTATTTTCTACAGCACAAACGGAATGCACGTAAAACTTAATATGCAGAGAAGTCGGTTCACTACTAAACAACGTAGAG
The DNA here is from genome assembly GCA_016785265.1 of Paraplagusia blochii. Classification (NCBI taxonomy): domain Eukaryota; kingdom Metazoa; phylum Chordata; class Actinopteri; order Pleuronectiformes; family Cynoglossidae; genus Paraplagusia; species Paraplagusia blochii. The sequence goes on along the minus strand of JAFBJS010002552.1, from coordinate 30,770 downwards.
AAACTAAAATGTGTATTTAATATGTTTTTAGTCATTTATTAGTGTCATTAACAGCAACGGGAAGATTTTTGCAAACAAAGGGAAGAACGAAATGATGACTTGATTTGGAATTTTCAACGATATTGGTGATTATGACAAGTGTGGAAATGTGTTACATTTCATTTGATCAAGTTGCGACTTTGCGTAAAAGACGTAAGAGAATTAGGCAAAGATTAAAGAGTTTAAGCCCAAACTAAAGATACAGAATAAAATAACTTCGTAAATTCTTTAAAAAAATTTTCATCACTGGATGACTTTTTTAGGAAACGTTTAAGAAAAAAATAATATTATTTTTATTATTTTCTGTGCCAAACAAAGGTTTACGCTCATAAGAAAATGACAGATTTGTTTAACATTTCCCCGTACGAATCCTCGTGGAACTCTTCTTTTCTATGTTTCCTTTTATAGTATGATAAACACATTAGTTAATTATTATTTTATACAACTGTCGCATTATCGTACTATTTCAGTCTTCAGCTACAGCTGGTGTTTTCCCAGGACATGTTGAGACCTGCCGCCCTGTTCTCAGCAAGGGAAAAGGCAACATGTGTTTCAACAACCCAAACCTGTTGTGTACCTTCTCCTTACAAGCTATTTGTTTTGCTAGTCCATTATGCTACTGCAGATGATGTAGGTGGGGGATGCAGCAGAGGAGGAGGCGGAGAAGGAGAAACGCAGAGAGAGGGAGAGAGTGAGATGCTGTGGACGACTAAATGGTGTTCAGTGAACGGAGACTTTAGCAGCAGGTTTGGAGATTGAGTGTCAGACAAAGTGCATTTGGGCGAGATGGCACAATTACAGAGCAATTATGTTACACCGGCAGCTCACATCAAATCCAACACTTACATTTTCTTCCATTTCTAAATGAACCTTCCTGTGGACCTCAGAGATATCCATGAGCACTACACCTGCAGAGAGAAAGGAAAGATAAAGAAAAGAATGTATAAATAACACAGGTAAGCATGTGATGTAATGCAGCTGAAATGTTATGACTGCCCTTTCCCCTGAAACTGTGTTTTCTAAAAAATGTTGTGCACTAAAAGTGCACTTTTACTCTCAAGTTCTTCAGGTAGCAAAGGCCATCGTCTTGGTTACAGATTGTGTTACAAAGGGATATCCTTTCTTTGACATGATAAAAAAAGAAAAAGAAAACATTTAATGTGCCTGGACCAGAAAAACTGGACCACCTGGTGTTCAGTTTATCAAAAGGACTGAGAATGGAAGCCACAGCTTCACAAATTATATACTCCCGTCATGGCATGTTGCTCACAAAGCAATCAAATTACAATTATGGTGTAGCGTCAATGGGTGGAAAATTGTTAGTGAATGTCCTAATCACCTTTATACGGTGGCACACAGTCGTTGTACTGTACTGTAGTCACACATGAATTCTTGTTTCTTTGGATAACAGGGGATTATAATGTACAAAAATAACTGTAAAAGGTAGAATTAATGTACGGTAGAGAATGAGAACAAATGAGAATATTTCTCGTCAAGCTATATGAGTATGCATCAGTTTCGCATCTAGCACGTTGCACTCAACATTGCTGTTTGCTGTGTGACCTTGAAAAAGGCTAAAGCCAAAGAAATATCATCTATGATGAGTTTCACGTCTTTAGAAAGGCTGGTTGTATCTGAGAAATCCTGGGAATTTGAAAAGCATTTTTAGATGTTAAATATATTTATTAAAATAACAATAATAACACTGCACTAGACTATTTGACTGCCATAAAATGCAGTAGTCAATGTGGATGAGTTCAACCCATCAGAAATACTGTGACAGAAGAGAAAAAATTATAGATCATCTGGTAGTGAGCTCTGCTACGACAACGATCTTCTTTTTCTTTCAGCTTGTCCCTTTATTTCAGGGGTTGCCACAGCAAGTCAACCTTTTCCATCTCCCCCTGTCCTCTGTATCTTCTACTCTGACTCCAACTACCTCCATGTCCTCCCTCACTGCATCCATCAATCTCCTCTTTGGCTCCTACCTGGTAGCTCCATCTCTAGGATCATTCTTCTACCAATGTGTCCACTGTCCCTCCTCTGAACATGTCCAAACCATCTCAATCTGTCTTCTCCATCCTTGTCTCTGCTAAGGATAATCTCAGCATCTTTAACTCCTCCACCTCCAGCTCTGCCTCCTGTTTTCTGTCTATTCCTAGTGTCTCTAAACCATCCATCATGGCTGGTCTCACCACTGTCCTGTAAACTCTGCTATGACAGTAATGATGTCTCAAAATGACAGAGGTAACAACGCTGACATTTGCTTTGTGGGTGCCCAAGATGGACACATTGTGAGAAATGCTTGGATCACAGTCAGCGTATTGAACTGTTTTGGACGTGTGCTGACAAAAGATGGAATAGAGACATTGGAAAAAATTATGTGAAAAAGGACATGGTGGAGATAGTTGGTGATGCAGTAGAAAGAAGGAAAGAAAGCAAACTCCTTGTCATTGTGAAATTGTGACCTGGAACCCTCCAGGACTCCAGTCCAGTACCTTAACCACTGCATCCCAATGATATATGAATAGAGCTGAGAAGATGATCTAGTACCGCAGCAAGAAGAACAAAACATTAGTGTCATGCACTTAAGTATACCTCTGGCTCACAGTTGTTGTTGTTGGATTTCAACCTACGTATATGTGTCAGTGACTTCTGTTGTTGTTCTCGACAAACACATAACTATTGGATAAAGGAGGAGACATTTGTGTTTGTATTTCTGTTTACAAAGTATTTGGTCTTTGCAGACGGAGAATTATCGGCCAAGGCAGGAGAGAATCAACAACAGCTGTGGTGCAGTTCTGCCTCCCTGCCAGTACTGCACAAATAAGGCAGGATTTTCTCTTGCATATATTGCACAACAGGATACTTTAAAAATTAATATCTAGCACAACATCTTGTGTCATCTGAGAGACAAAGCACAAGATGGAATTTGTCAGCCGGTGAACTTGAGACATCACACAATGACTTTTCCTTGTAACAATCTTTTCCCTGAAGAGTTATTTTCCATGTAGGAACAGGAATGTTACGAAACAAGGTCTTCTTCATTATGCATCACATGCAGTTGTTGCAACCTTGGGTTTTTGAAAAAAAAAAAAAAAAAGGATTGAGTAACCTTGTTTCAGAATCTGCTGCTTATGCTACACACTCCAGTCTACAGGAAATTACATTAACATCGGATTAAATAAAATATTTATATCACAACCTAAAGAAAGAAGGCAACAGTTATGTTTTCACTGGCAACAAGTGGACATAATGTGTAGTTGGGTTTTAACCTAACCTTTGACCTGTGACATCTTCTCACTCCTGGTTAGAAATAAACATTTTCAATTATTTAATTACATCATTTTCAGACGCTTTTATACATTCATTATCTTCTTCTGCTTATCCGTTGCCAGGTCGCAGGGGCAGCTGGTACCACCCAAATCACATTGCACCATATTGTGAGCCTTCCTGTGGGTGGTGAGCCCACAAGAAGTTTTGTGGGTCTGGATGGTGCTATGCTCAGAGCCCCTCAGTGGCATCCTGGGATTTTTTAAGGTTTTTAAAGCTACCACTGCCACCACAGCTATCAGAAGTATAATGATTAAATTGAGTAATAGTTTAATTTAGAAAAGTTTGTCGGGGCAATTCTGGACCCCGAACCACAGTTTGGTTTGAATCCTTAACTACTAGGCAACCAAAATATATGTCACTTTAGGTCATGGCTAATGAGAGCACAGTTACCCACAGGGTAAAAGTAACTGTACGACATTAGTAAAAATGTGCTAACTTTTCAGAAATCCTCTCAGAGCACAGAACACTCTACAGCACCGCCATTAAATGGTGCATTTATGTGTAAATATACACTGCCCTTCCCACTGGGGCTCCACCTTGACTGGACCTGCTCCACCCTGCCCTGTGGCACACAGGCTCTTTCAGTCTGAACAGTTCAAACAGATAAAAGCTCAGTAAATCTGGCCTTTCTTAGAGCAGCAGAAAACAAAAGCAAAGCGGAAGAAGAGGGGGTAAGAGGCTGGAACAAAAGAGAAGAGAGAAAGAGAAAGACATTACAGAGGTGCATGGCCAGACTGATGGTATAGCGTTGACTGAAGAAGACAAAGAGACATAATGTGAAAAAAAAGTGTTGAAATGTTGTGTGTTTCCACCTTAAACTCACTCTGACCTGAAAGACTTTTTATTCTGTGATGACTGTGCAACTGTGTAATCCAAATGACAACAGCAGGCGTGGATCGGAGTCAAATACCTGACAGACTGGATTGTTTGTCAGACGTAAAAGTCCTGACATGAGCCGTGAACGCAACGTGGCATTGACAAAATGACACTACAAATGTGTCACCTAACCGCCGGACACAGATAGATAAGGAGTATCACCTGTACTTTTCCTGTAGTTGTGCCACAACTGTTTATTGTTGTTGACTCAGTCAGCACAAAATGTTGCCAGGCAACAGCTGTGCACAATTCAGTAAGGTGCGAGGGCGAAAATGTGTCACGACGTGGACAATACCACACATAACACCACTAGGAGTGGAAGGATCCCTGACAAACTCAAACAAAGACAAGTCTCTGTCATAAAGCAGGGTTTACCTGACGTCCTGATCAACCATGTCACTGCTAAACAGATGCTGGCAAAACGTAAAGAATTGACAGTTCAACATTCCCATAAATGAAGCCAAGGTTGGTTACGGATTTCCCAGACGACAGAGCTGAGGGTATCTTAGTAACCACGTTATTGTGATATTGTTATGCCCTCATTTTCTAAAGCAGTGATTGTCAACTTGTGGGTGGACTTGTATTCAGAGGGTCACAGGTCTTTGCCAGGGCAATAAAAAATTTCACCAAAAAAAAAAATTTTTCATTATAAATCAGAACAAGTCACTGAATAGAGTACAGTACTGTAGTACAGTGCAGTACATCTCACTGATTCCACTCTTTTACAGTTTTACTGCCGCTGGCAAACTTTTGGGGCTGTTGGTGGCCTAATGGTTAAGAAAGTGGACTTGGGTCCATAAGGTCCTCGGTTCGAATACCCCTACCGCCAAGTTACCCTGAGCATGGTCCCCCCACATTGCTCTCTGGGTGCCCCCTGCTCATTACGGTGATGTGTTAAATGCAGAGGCGTAATTTCCCAAAGGAAAAAGCTGGACGAGCGCAGGAGGGAAGCAAGGACTCCTTCAATCCTTCAACTGCCCCTTCTAAAGACTATGGCAAGTCCAGGGATTTGCGTGCAGGCATGTTTTGGTAACATCTACTACACGTCTGTCTGTCCAGAGAGTGAATCCCTCACCTGTGGTTCTCCCTAAGGTTTCTACCTCTTCTTTTTTCCCTGCTAGATGAGGTTTTACCAGTAGTTTTTCCTTAACCTTGCTGGTGGTCTTAGGACAGAGGATGTTACCAACCCTGTGTACCAAGCCTTGTGAGACCAACTGTGTTTCGTAAAAGTGGGCTATATAAATAAAATTTGATCGATCGATTGAACTGTTTTTGTATGGTTACTGAAGGTGAATATGATATTCATGGGGTGATGTTAAGTCCTGAGGCCAGACCAGTTTTAGAGGACATCTGGGATTGAACTACTCTTTAATGTACTATTACGTGATGTCACAGGGTGACATTATCAGGAGACAAACTGGGTAAACACTCTTCAAACCACCACAGGCCACGGGCTAACAATCATTCACACCACTGACTCGATAGTCTGTCATTAACCTGGCCCTAATCCACATGTCTCTGGACTTTGGGAGTAAGCTGAAGGTCCTATTGAAAAAGAAAGGTTAACTGAGATCCTTCAGATAAACTCTGTGAGGAGAATCTGTGCCAAACAGGTGATTAAAAAACACCAGAAGCCGTAATTGCTGCAGCAGCTAACTGTAATAAAGCTTTAAAATGTACGACAAGGAAATGTAGATGTCTTTCCTAATGGAGAGGATTGACATTGACATGAATTTTTATAGGTATTCTTGGCCCATAAAATGTCTCTAACTCCTGTTTTAAAACAATATTTAGTAGTATTTTTTTAATTAATTTTTAAGGAGTGATAGTGAATATTAAAGGTATTTTTAGGCCTAAAATCTTGCTACCCTTTAATTTTAAGGGGTACTAGTGAATTTTATTGGCATATAATACCCATAAAATCTTGCTACCTTGTGTTTTTTTGTGTTGGTAGCAAATTTTTATATGTAAGTCATGCCCATATCTCTTGACAGTCTTTATGGGGTGGTAGGGAATTTTTATGAATATTTACACGAGGTGGTAGTAACTTTTTTTACTTTAAGTACTTAGCGCTTTAAAATTACATTTATCTGACAAATATTTACAGGTATTTAACACCCAAAATACCATTTCTAACTTCTGCATTAATCGGTGGTAACAATATTTTTAAACGGTGGTGGCAAATATCTATTGGTATAAGGCGCTCATTAAACCTTACTATCCTCATTTTTAAGAGTTGGTAAGTATTTTATGCCCATAAAATCTTCCTACCCTGTTTATGGTTACAAATTTGAATAGGTATTTTTAAAGGTAGTAGCGAATTTCTTTAGGTATTTTCAAGGACTGGTAGCTAATATTTATAGGTAATTAACACATATTACTACCCTCTTTTTTAAGGGGAGATAAACAATTTTTGTTAGAGAATAAACTAACAAAAAGTGTTTGTATGTATACAGGTATAACAAGATTTTAAAGAAAGGTTTGTTTCTTTATGTAAAACTTCTCTCTGCTCTCACAAAAGCTTCGAAAATATCTGAAACTATTGTTTCTCTTACATTCCTATCATCTTTTCTCACGCATTCACTTACAACATAACCTACAGCGTTTCGTTTTCCGTGCATCTTTGAAATTCAGTCACAACTAAAAAGGTCCACTATTTGAGTAAAACTAAACCACCACTGTATTTTAAGGGTACTCCTACAGTATTCCTATATACCAAGGGCTAAACTCATCAATCCAACCACTGCTTCTTCTGTTTTACCCGTTCTTCATTGGAAACAAAGAATGAAAGTCAGAAACCTGACTTCCTGAATGAAAGAACCGTTGACATTTGAACTGTGGCACAATGCAAAGAGGAAGAAGAAGACTGCAGGAATTGAAGGATGTAGGTAGAAGGATGAGGCGCACCAGTCCTCCACTGACTCTCAAGAGTATCTAGTATCTGGTTAGCTACGCATCGCTGCAGCTCGGGTTTCTGACGGTGCAGATCACAGCGACCATCAGCAGCACTGGAGCAAAGCCGGCGGACCTGATGTCCTGTGGCGTAGCGTCGCAACTTCTTTACTTGTCCGTATACACTGTATGTACGTGGTAATATAATGCAGAAAGGCCAACAGACCAGGTGGTCCAGGTTGGATTAGATATCTTTGGTTAAGTGTATTTATTCAACCCTCTTCTCCACACGATCCCTGTAGTGACTCAGACAAACTGACGTGTCATGAGACCACGGTGTCTGCCTCACCCTCTCCGTCTCCCTCCCCATTTTCCCATACAGGGATTAGTGTGGGTTCTAATGTTTCCACAGGTCAGAAGGGAGTGTGACTCAGGCTGTACATCACAGCTTCACTCAACCTTACAATGTTTAGTTACTGATGCAGCTTTAAATTGAACTTTTTGCTTTTACTTCATATTTAGAAGAATTTCAGAAATTTTACTTGAGTAATTACTTGATAATCCTTGTTGATTCCTATGTTTGTAAAGGTAAATAACACATTTTTATTAATATCTTGGATAAGAGAACTCTAGTTAATTTATGCTTTATACATATATTTGAAATGGGTGCATTTCTGACCAGTAGATGTTTCCTACATGTCAAATCTGCCCTCTACAGCCCGACCCAGCCTCCTCCCCAACCCTAAAACAAAAAAAAAAGTGAAGAGAACATCCCTGACCAATCTGGAAAGTGATAAGAATCGGCTCTTTGTTTGTGTCCCTCCCTTCATTTCCTTGTCACTTCCTATTACAGGAAGCATTTTCAGGACACACTCAAACCCACAGCACAGCAAAAAAATTCTCATCCTTCTCCTCTAACATTTTTGAGAAGATTGTTGAAATTAAATCCTCCTGAATTCCATTCCAAATTTCAACTGCTTCCTGTTAACCTGAAATTGCACCGGTTTTAGCCCTAGTTCTCAGTGCTGTGCTATGTCACACAGTACCGGTTGGACAGACTACATAATTTTCTGACCTGTGTGCCTAATCTGTGTTCTAAATCAGGGATCTCAAACTTGTGGCCCGTGGGCCATTTTTTGGGCCCATGGAATGATATTTTGTGGCCCCCACCTTGATGTGAAAGTTGAATTTTTATGGTAAATTTTATCCACATTTTATGGTCAATCTTATAGTTCACAAACCCTGATCCACAGTCTAATTCTGGTTTAATGTCATACTACACAGAATCTATGGGAAAATGTAATATATTTTTATAAATATTCTTTTATATTGAACACTGAAAGCTGACGCGGCCCCTGATCTAAATACCCTATTGTCAGTGTGATTATAGACATGTCCTGGTGATACAGTGTGGTGTATCAAGGTACTGTTGCTTCAGAGGAACATCAACAGAGCCCAAATTTAACAAACGTCGATAAAAGAGCTGAGATATGTGTTTGGAAAATGCCAAATGCAAACTCCCCTTTTACATAACAAAGGACCAACCAGTCTATATCAAAGGAGCAAAACTGCAAACTTTTATTGCTTTCATTAAAGTCTACAAAACATGCAGTGGCTTCATTACGTGTGGTGGAAATTTACTTTAAAGTGTGCCAGGAAACTGAGACTCGTACAGCACCAGGTGGTGCCTGCTCCCTTTGTGCTGCTGAATTTAATTAGGAGTTTTGCTCCTGATCAGCAGGGGAGTTGAGGGACATACAGTGCTTAAATCAAAGAGGGCCTCTGGTGATGCTGACTTAGGATGCCAGACCTCTTTAGACTGGAAATGGGCTTCTGGGAATTGGCTGCGGAAAACGTAGGAACCAAACTGGATCTGTCACATTGTATTTTTTAAAGCCACTGAGGTTGAACAACTGCCGTGCTCGGCACCCACTAAAGATGTGCATCTCTTTGTCAACACTGAGCGAAACCAAAAACTGAAACTATTATCACATCTTAGATAGCACATCCCATGTACAGTATCTACTGTTGATATGAGGGTAGGACAAACATGGAATGTAGGGAAATCATCACTGTTTCCAAAGCACAGAGGACAACAAAGAAACTTACCTAATTCTCTAGAGACAGGAGATACTGCGGCATTCTCCCCAATCTTAGCCATTGCATCAAAGTACAACTTCCCTGCCATGGTCATTGCTGGGAACAAAGATGAAATTGTGTTTTCCTAGGTGTTTTTCAAGAAAACTAAGAAAATCACCTGATAACATGGGATTATCGTCAACACCTGACTCTTTTAGCTTTTAGCAAAACTTCTCTCTAAAGTCTCTCTAAGGAAATATGTAAAAGGAAGTCTGATACATCTGATAACACAACCTTAAAGATTCGGAATTGGCTGAAAATAAGATACTTACCTGCCACTGATTTCTCGTAGTTTTTCCCCAGGTTGATCAGATTCCTCAGTCCTGGATTGAACTGATCCATCACATTCTGGGTGAGAAAAGAAAAACATTGTACATTAACTGTTTCTTCCAAAGAGAAACACATGACAAAAGTTAATGTTTCGCATGTATAATGTGTGTAGTACTTTTCTAGATCATGCAAAATTCATGTTTGTGGTTCTAGCTCTTCTACATTTAAATATCACAAACATTTTGGGGTGAGGTGTCTCAGGTGGCTGAAGAGAAGAAACAGAAGCCAGGCATGGGGTCCTAACCCCTGACCTCTTGGGTTGCAAGACAACCGGCTCTACTCCACCTTCTGACTCACTATATTTGTGTCGGAAACCCAAACATTCATGTTTGTCTTTGCTGACAAGCCATTTACTACAGGTAAAGCTTTGGGTAAATCTTCATTCCAAATTTTTCTTTAACAGTTCAAGGTCCACGGGTTCAGTGAAATGTTTTCAAAACCAGTCCTTACAGATTTCACTGCTCAAAACAACTGAGGATTAAGACCTAGATATTATAAAAATAACCTTGGGATAAAGTGAAAACATTTATACTTCTTCAATCATTTTATCTGGTTTCAAGGTTGAAACATCTCCACCACCAAAGTTTTTCCTTTTGTGCTGCCATGTTTGACAACAGCCTTAGACCTTATAATATCTCTGTAGTTACTCTGCTATTATTTGACCACAACACATTTAACATAGAGATGAATGAGAGACAAAAAGCTGTAAGGCTAGGTGATGAATTGTATGTGTTTCTGTTGAAAACCAAAGATTTTTTAACTATTTTCACAGGGTTTCACACACAGGATTATCACATTGTTTCACTTTTGATATGGCATGTGCCACAGATCAGGTCACAACAATAATGTTGTAGAAATAGCTCAGATGGCAGTAGATGAAGACTTCCTACTTGGTTTTGGACAGGCAGGGGTAAACTAAGGCCTGGGGGCCAGATACGGCCTGTTCATCTTAATAATCTGCCTCGTCAAACTCGTTTTAATTAGATAAATGGTTTGTATTGTGATTATTCTTCTGCCCTTCCCTGCCATGCACAGTTTCCCTAAGATTACATGGAGATATCTTGAGGCATTTTAGCATTAAAGCTTCTTTTACTTGTATTGTGTCTTTGTTCCCATAAACACTGCAGGATTTGTCCGTCAAACGCCCAACAAGTTCGAATTAGGACATGAATATGTTGAGATTATTTTCCTTTTGTATTTATTTTTAGTCACTGGAGTACACTTTGGACTCTCCACTGTAATTTGCACACGTTCACAAATATGGTCAGAAGGCTCACCACCCACAGGAAGGTATGGTGTGATGCGACATGTTTTGGGTGACAGCCGTGGAAACTGCAGGCCCTGCAGCCCAATAATGGCTAAGCAAGTTGGATGGATGTTTGGATGGAGAAATGAACAAACCTAGCAGGATTTCCTTGGACTAAGGGTGAAATCACACCACTCAGAGAATGACAAAATTCCCTTTCAGAAGAGATTACAATTTATGGATTGCTATCCAATACCAATAAATGGATAAGCTTAATGATGTACTCTATTATGATTCAGTCAACATTAGTACAGTTTGTTAATCACCCAACAATTACCCAAGGTAACCAACAAATCAACCACTGAATCATTCATTCATCTTCTTCTGCTTGTCCTTTGCTGGCACCCAAATCAAATTGCACCATATTGTAAGCCTTCCTATGGGTGGAAGGAAGTTCCTGATTGTGCTATGCTCGGAGCACCTCAGTGGCAACCTGGCAGCTGGTGGATTTGAACCTGAAGCCCTGTGGATCCAAATCTGCTTCCTTAACAACTAAGCCACCACTGCCGCCCGGGTTAAGCTTATTGTTGTACTCAATTATGATTAAATCAACATTAGTACAGTTTGTTAATCACCCAAACAACAAAATGACCAACAAACCAACCGCATTATCAGTGTAGGAGTAATGACATCGATGCCGTGACTGTCCTCAGAAAAAGTTGCAGTGTAAACCTTATCTCTCTTTGTATTGACACGTGTGGTAAACATTATAGCTTAAGGTACATGTTTCACTGCAGGAGGTAAGTGCCTAATTCTTAAAGTTTGGGGCTATTTACAAATCATTTTGGTAGAGTAAAGAAAGTCTTGTTAGCGCTTAAAATTGTTTACTTCACATTGGTGAACAAAGACAATTTATCATTACTTCTTTCAGTGCTACACTCATACAAACATTCATCACGGTGTCGTCGTCAGCCACTGTTGATTATACCTGCAAGCCGAAGGAGCTTGCTGTATAATCTTACCACACTAAACACTCAGCCGGCTAAATTATTAAACCCGGAGTCTTTTTCCCTGCATTTCATCACACCAAGGAGCTGTGGGGGCTGTCCCCAAAGGAGAGGAGGATAATAACTCTTCGAAACATACGCTTAAGGCGCATGAGATGAACATTTTGAAAAATAACTTTGAATCAATTTTTCCTTTCATTTAATATCGTCTGTTTGTCTTCTTCGTGTCGGGCTACACGTCAGGCTGTGTTTTGTCATTAGTTTCTCTGGTTACGGTTTATCAGCAAAGACATAAAAGTCCGTCACAGAATGACACAGATGCCAGAGAGTTGATAGGATGCTGATCAACAAGGGATGGACACACACTTCTATGAGGAAATGTCACACACACACACACCCTGGGTGGGGCTGTTCTTTAGAAATCCAAACTCATGGAGTCAGTTGCTGGTTCTCAGACAGTGTGGGAGTAACAGGTGCTGCGTGAATTGTAAGATTATTCACAGGTGAATAAGATTCCAGAAGGTTCCACAGAGCTACATGCTAGTCTATGCTAGTTCTTATTTATATAAAAAACAAAATAACTACCTAGTATATCTAACTCTTATGAAACACAATATTCAACCTAAGCAGAGTGCTAGACGTCCTTGGTTTAGGGGTAGTTTAGAGTTTAAGGTCTTTGGTGTGAAATTTGTTGACGGTCCCTACGTTAATCTGTATAATAGATAATAGATTTTGCACTGGCGCCAGTGACACGAATGAGTCCTTGACAATTCACCCCACTTGAACACGTTTCAAGTGTCAGATATTTTTTATTAATCATTAATAACCTCCATTCTAAGTTATAATCATTTTATTACCACATCTGGTATAACATATTTCTAAAAACTCACCAAAATAAAAGTCTTTTTCGGTGAGGAGGTCTATTGGAGAGATAGCAGTGGGGACACACATGGCAGTGTGTGTCTGAGTGTGTGTGTATGTGGGGCACCTGTTGTGAACACACTCACCTTATAAGTACTTTCTGTCAGCTTGTTCACCTCGTCCCCGCTCCTCGACATGGTTCGCTGTAAATCCTCTACCGACCACGAATATAAAAGGAAAAAACAAATGAAAAAATATAGAAAAAAAATATTGTAAAAACCACCGAAGTGACCAAAAGCCTACGGACACATGGTCTCCGTCATGGGCAACAGGAGGGGACGCTAGAAAGCCAACTAAAAGCAACAATTCCGAAAGAGACAACAAAATAAAAGTATGGTTCCAGGGTTGAGCGCCCGCTGCCGTTCTCGCTGTGAGAGCTGTGGAAAAGCTGAGCTGTCAAACCTGATGGTGAGTTCACCACAGGGAGGTGTAGGAGGAGAAAGAGGAGGTCTGTGGAGGTAAATGGAAGAAAGGTGGACGCGGCATACAGACTTACGGGAAACTTCCGGTCGCCGAGACTTGCAAATTAAAATCCCGGTGATTGCTATACCTCAGCGATGTCGAAACTTTTTATTTTGTGTATTTCACGTTTAGTTCCCTGTATCACAATAGACGTAACACGTATATTAATGTGTGTTAGGTGTCAGGTAGGACAGAGTAAAGTTAGGTGTCCGGAGTGAGTAGTTTGAAACGCGGGTAAAATTGTTGTTTTTTGTAAGCTTTGCAGGAAACAGGTAAGGAAAAAAAATATAGCAAACGTATAGGTTAAAGTGCAACACAATAAAATAAAGGCACATTGGGAGAATAGATACATATAAGATATCTACACAGCGAAAAAAACACTAATCATTGGAAGTACAACATAAGTTTAACATAAACTAAAAGTAGTAAAAATGGCAACAGAAAAAGTTGAGAATAATAGTAATCAACCAATAATAAAAATAAACAATACAATAAAAGTATTTGATTTATTACGTCAGATACTATTTTATTTTGAAGGAATTATCGTGTAAAGTTGATGTCTTTATCTGACTTGACTGTTTTTTCAGAGCTGTGAAGAGGTGGACACTGGACTCATGATAGTGACGGGCGCTCCCTAGAGGCATATGAGACGGAGGTAACACACAAGTACCTATCTGGTTTCCTCACTGGTGCTTCCATGACCATGAACAGATGAAGATAAATAAATAAATAACCATAACATAATAAGTATTATAATAAGCTGAATCTATTTTATTACAAAAGTATGTTTTCTGATGATTGCATTAGAAGAATAACTGATTGAAAATATTGATTGGATTTTTATACAGCCTTATTCTTTGTTTGTTTATTTTTGTTGTATTATTTTTATGTTGCACAGGCTTAAAATTAAGTCTGTAAATGAATGGGTGTAAGACAACATGTAAGAACATAAATGTCATAATTAACCACTAGATGTCTCTCATGGTCAATTGATTGTATACTGTATACGACTGAGAAAAGCTTCTCCAGCTTTAAGAGAAGGCATTAGTTTATTTTACATTAGTAGTTGTAACTCATTACATTTAATAAAAATTCGCCAAAACAAAATATGCAGGAAAAGTAGCAAATTTCAAGCCTTGTCTAAAAATATCCCCCTGAAAAACAGTAAATATCACCAGTATCAATCTGTGAGTTCTTTGAGAGCAAACATCCTGACTCTGTGCTCTGTAAATGTCACTGGATGTTAAAACCCAGGATATCTCCCTGCAGCCATGGACAGCTACAAACACAGCTGAATGTAAAATGAGATTAAGGCCGCGGGCTATGAAAGCACACCATTGCTTTTAGTCCTGAAAATGCCGTAAGGTGACACATGCAACGCAAATTAGTGTCAGAAGTACACAAGTGGTTTCCCCGCTGTCTCGGAGTGATCTCCTGCATCGTGGCCTTCCTGAAAACCTCCCAGTGAATGCTGTTCCTGGAGGCGTAAATCGATGCAATAGAAATATTATGTAAAGCAAAGCAAAAAAAAAAAAATGATGATAAGTAATCATAAACATCAGAGAAATGTAGGAAGGACATGTATGATGCTTTGAGCTAAATCCTATAAGGTTAAATCACGGTTAATTAAAATTTAACATTGACTTGTATTCATAACACACTGTGTATGAATTCTCATTGAATGTGTAACAAACATGGAACCATGAATAAGTGAGTTACATAACCTTTATATAAAAGGTTATATCATTTATAGTTTGATTAATTTCAACCTCAAGGTCATGAGCCTGCTATCTATCCATCTATCTATCTATCTATCCATCTATCTATCTATCTATCTATCTATCTATCTATCTATCTATCTATCTATCTATCTATCTATCTATCTATCTATCTATCTAACTGTCTATCTGTCTATCTGTCTATCTGTCTGTCTGTCTATCTACCTGTGTGTCTGTCTATCTACCTGTCTATCTATCTATTTATCTATCTATCTATCTATCTATCTATCTATCTATCTGTCTGTCTGTCTGTCTGTCTGTCTGTCTGTCTGTCTATCTATCTATCTATCTATCTATCTATCTATCTATCTATCATCCACCCACCCTACCATCCATTCATCCATCTATCCACCCCCCCACCCACCTACCTACCTACCAACCTACCTGTCTATCCATCTGTCCATCTGTCTGTCCATCCAACTTGTAAGGAAACAGTAAACAGTTGATCATCACGTGTGATCTTCTCTGTTACCCTGACTACGTGGCCACACAGAAGAAAAAACAGCAGTGAAACTCCATCAGGACAAATGTTCTGCTGTGTTGAGCTCTGTACTTTACAGCGTCATTAAAACACAACCATCCCATAAATTTCGAGAGTATTTTGCCCAGAGCTCTGACTAATTCCTCCTTGAATCACAAAATTGAAATATAAGACTGACAAAATACACAAATTAGCAGCAGATCACTGATAATCAAACGTGAGAAAGTTTCTATCCACTCTGGACCTTTTCTCATGCCAACAGTAACTACCTCCACGTCTGGCTCTATTGTTGTGTGAACACTGTAATTTACAGAAATTATAAATAAAAAACGGTCTGTCTTCTTTCCCACAGGTAGAACAGACTAAATCGAGGATAGATTTCAACAGTTACGTAAAACTGCTGCAGAAACACTTAATGAAATAAAATAAATAAAGGCACATTAAGTTCGGAACACATCTGTTCTGCTGCTCACTACACTTTTTTCCATCACGTCACCACCATTAGTGACCTTTCATTCACATTTTGTGTTGAGCTCGCCTTTCAAGGACAGCTCCGTGTCCATTGTGACAGAACGGCTAAGTGCATCAAGCGCTTAGAATTCAGATCGTCTATGCTACGCCGGCAAGGCCACCTCCTTTTCAGAAATGTTTTTTTTTTTTTTTTTTTACATTTTCCCAGCAGTACTTCAGCGTGTCGGTGAGTTGACAATAAGCAAAACTTGAGAATCTGCTTCTTACCCTTGAAGATGGTTCAGCATTTTCTCTGTTTACAAAAAAAAAATGTTCTGCTGCTCACTACACTTTTTTCCATCACGTCACCACCATTAGTGACCTTTCATTCACATTTTGTGTTGAGCTCGCCTTTCAAGGACAGCTCCGTGTCCATTGTGACAGAACGGCTAAGTGCATCAAGCGCTT
This sequence comes from Paraplagusia blochii, assembly GCA_016785265.1. NCBI lineage: Eukaryota > Metazoa > Chordata > Actinopteri > Pleuronectiformes > Cynoglossidae > Paraplagusia > Paraplagusia blochii. The sequence goes on along the minus strand of JAFBJS010002552.1, from coordinate 14,345 downwards.
AGAATTCAGATCGTCTATGCTACGCCGGCAAGGCCACCTCCTTTTCAGAAATGTTTTTTTTTTTTTTTTTTACATTTTCCCAGCAGTACTTCAGTGTGTCGGTGAGTTGACAATAAGCAAAACTTGAGAATCTGCTTCTTACCCTTGAAGATGGTTCAGCATTTTCTCTGTTTACAAAAAAAAACATCTCATGTCACTCGGGCAGAGTGTGAGAGAATCAGACTTTGATGAATATTATTTCATATAAACTAGGACTGACGGTCCTATTAGAAAACACTGAGATTGGAGATGAGGGTATGTGGAGTCCAGGTAAATATAATAAACAGATGAGTCAGAATATTCTGGTGACTACATGCGAGCTGTACTCATTTCAAGTACCTATTTCCGGAACTCTGTTCAGTCCGTTTGCTCGGATTGGTTCATTAGAGGATGGGAAGAATCCGTTGAGGACACAGACACATTTCTTTTCATTAAACCTCTGCAATTTCCCGTGCAACACCGGAATCCAGAGTGTAAACGTCTTGAGATGCACTTCGGGCGCTCATTACTTCAACTAAAAAAAATTGAGTATAAATCAAATTTTAACAAGCGACAAAAAACACTCTTGATACACTTTTACCAGTAAGTTTAAGAAGTGCAAGTAACTTCAGTTGTTTTTCAAGCCGCGGTTCAATAAATCCACCACCACAGGATTAGGGCAGACAGCAAACAACACTGAGGACCATCTGCATCTGCCTGAGACCTTGAGTAAAACAAAAATCGATTACGTAGGCAGTGCAGGTGGCGCAAAGTTCACCGGGCGTCCGACTGGAATCTCAAACAGACGCCAGGGAATGAGCTCTGACAACAATTATAATAGAGACACCAACTTCTCGGTTGTTTCTCCAAAATCCTAAATATAACCCGGAGAAGAAGTTGGATAAATAGAAACATTCCTATTTTCCAGCTGACATTAGCCAAGTTATTGAGCTAAAATGTTTGGTCCCTGAATAGTTACCTCAAGGGCAACTGGACTGAGTCGATTTCTTGAACACATTTCACCTCTGATCCAAGAGGCTTCTTCAGTTCTTATTTCTAACTTTAATAATTTTCCACATTTTGGCTGAAATCAAACTATTTTTGCCATTTCCCTAAGGTGATGCTTATCTGGTGTGGACTCACTGACTCTCTTTTCTTTTCTATTGACCCAGTGCTTTTCATGTGTCAAGTTTTAATTGTTATAGAGCAGTGACAGGACCTTTAGTTTTATTTTAATATTTTGAGCATCTTGTTGAATATTTTATCCAATATAAAAATCGTGATAAGGATAATGTTGTTTAAGGAAGTGGTAAATGCACGGTTCAAGTTCCAATCCACCAGCTGTCAGGTTGCCACTGAGAAGATCTGATCATAGCACCGTCCTAACCCCATAACGTCCATAACTTCCAGTGGGTCCACAGTATGGTGTAGTGTGATTTGTGTGGCAGTCGAGGAGACTGTTGCCCCTGAGACCACGCTCATGTTTAAGATGAAGATGAATGACTGAAGGAAGGAATGATAAGGATAATAAAAAAAAAATCACAGTTGGATTTTATTTTAACATAAATAACATGTAGTGACAAACTAAAAAAAACTCTGGTAAATTGAATTGCTACATATTGGAAAATCAATAAATAATCAATTAATTGGCAGATTACAACAGTCTTTTTTTATATTGAAGTTCACAGTGTGGTCCACACATATCATGGGTGTGCAAATGAATTGTTTTGGATCGAACTGAACCGAATCGGATCGAACTGGATCGCTGTTTAATATTTTTTCATGAATCATTATTGAATCGGATTGTAGCCTGTGAATCGATACATGAATCGGATCGTTATGTGAGTAAATCGTCACACCCCTAACACACACACACACACACACACATATATATTTATTTATCATTCATAATAATCAACTAGGGAAAGGAAAGCAAACTCCTTGTCATTGTGATATTGTGATCCACACCACTGCACACAATGAAATGTAACCTGTGCATTTAACCCGTCTCGAAGTGAACAGCAGGCAGTTTTGAGTGGCTGTGGATCAGTGGGTGAGGAGAGTGCTGCATGATTAGTGGACCTCGGATGTGACTTGGCAGCTGGTGCATTCAAACCTGCAACCTCCGGGCCTGAGTACGCTTCCTTCCCCCGCTAAACCACCTAAACTAAAAGAGTTATATAATAAAAAATAACTAAACATTTGCCTCAGGGGACAGAGTCCCCAGTTTGACTCTCACAACATCATAAAAAATGCATACTTTCAAAATATGATAAGATTGTTGTCTTATTTTTCTTGTTTATCCTTTAAAACAAAAAAGTAAAAACAAGGAAAGCAGTGACCAGAGTTTGCATGGAAACATCTTAGAACGTCTTCTTCTTTCTCTACGCCAGAAGCAGAGGATCATTGAACTGGGCACTGAAAAAAAAAAAAAAGGAAAAGTTTCTTGCTTTTTCCAGAGAGGCTGTTGCTCGACTAAACATCAGTTCAAGTTTATTCTTATTCTTTTCACTCCTGCGCTGTAGGAACTTATAAAAGTTCAGTGAGATTTTCCTTAATTATATCAGTGGTGTTCCTCTCAGGACCAGGAGGCCCGGTGTTGTAATAGTTAAACAATGACAGAATCCCTTGTTACTTTGGGACAAACACACGTCTGCGTCCGTCCCGGAGGCAAACACATGTGAAGCAAAGTGTCTCAGATCCTTTAAGCAGCCCCCAGGCCCAGATGAGATCCATACAGTAGACTGTCATTAATGTCACCACCGCCCGCTGCCAGCTTTCATCAACGTGAATACTGATCCCATAATCATTGTGTTTATGCCGAGCTCCGTGTTGAATGGAGAGACAGTTTTGATCTCATCAGACATCTTAAAGATGCGGAAGCGTCGCGTTGAGACCCGCTGCCTCCTCAAATCTGTCTCTTATACACATCTAGATGTGTTATTCTTTTCACTCCTGCGCTGTAGGAACTTTATAAAAGTTCAGTGTGATTTTTCGTAATTATATCAGTAGTGCTCCTCTCAGGACCAGGAGGCAGATTCACTGTGACAGGGTTTAGGGAATAAATCAGAAAAATGGAAATAGTTTTAACCATAAGTGTTTACTGTATCTCCCTCTACTGGCATCACGATGTAATAAATAAACAATCCAGGGAACCCGAGGGTGAATAGCAGTAGGTGTTGGTTGCTGATGATATTGTGGTCACCAGAGTGTGAAAATTTAATAACGCCGTTGATGTCAGGAGCCACGTCTCATCGGAGGAGCCATGAGTTGTCAACGGCAAACATCCATGTTCCCCTCGTTACCACAGTTTGGTTCATCCACCCACGGCTCCCTGCACATGCATTTTTCATGTCAGCCACACCACCAGAGGAATGAGACATGTTTTAATGCAAAGCTTGACGACGGACATACAGCAGAAAAACAAAAACTGCTTTTAATTCACATTCATGTCTTTAGAAGACGCTTTTATCCAGAGAAGAGGATTAAAAACCAGGCTTATAAAAGTGGAATTTCCCAAGGGTGGGTGGCGGTCGTAGAGACAGCTGCCCCCATGACTCAATAACGGAAAATGGATTTATGGGCGAGGATGCAGAAGTGGAGGTGAGTGCAATAGGAGAACGGAAGCACAGGAAGGTGTGAGGACAGAAGGTTCTGCCTGAAGAGCAGGGTCTCCAGAACAGAGACAGGGACAGGACTTCTGGTCATTCCACCTGCTTGGAACATCCATAGAGAACCAAACCAGGACACATGTTACTTGTCCTCCAACCTCACCTGAGTTCTGTTGAGGACCAGCAATAAAACTAAATATTACTTCTAGTACAATGTTTGTATTGTTTTTCATCAAGACAAAATACATAAATAGTATTATTACATGTTTCTGCAATTGATTAATAATAATAATAAATTCAGGTCTTTATCACAAGGCAATTGGTTTTTTAGCTTCTGTGGACCACACAAATTGGCTTATTGGACCAGTTTTGGCCCACGGGCCTTGGGTTTGACACATGCTGCATGGTTTGATCAGTTTGTCATTGAATAAAGCACAGCAAACTAGTTTGAGAGTTTCAATGATATATGCTGGAATAATAGAACAAGGCTTTTTTAACTAATCAATGGTGAGACTGTGACTTTAAAAAAAAAGCTTGAAGACGTTGTAAATAGAAGATCCTGTTAATTTATTTTAAATAACACACCATGTTTTTTCAAGAAAATCAAAACAAATATAAAAAAAAAAGTAGTTTTTGTCACAAATTCAATGTCAAATTACCATCGACTGAAGGAACCCGGTGTTGTAATAGTTAAACAATGACAGAATCCCTTGTTACTTTGGGACAAACACACGTCTGCGTCCGTCCCGGAGGCAAACACATGTGAAGCAAAGTGTCTCAGATCCTTTAAGCAGCCCCCAGGCCCAGATGAGATCCATACAGTAGACTGTCATTAATGTCACCACCGCCCGCTGCCAGCTTTCATCAACGTGAATACTGATCCCATAATCATTGTGTTTATGCTGAGCTCCGTGTCGAATGGAGAGACAGTTTTGATCTCATCAGACATCTTAAAGATGCGGAAGCGTCGCGTTGAGACCCGCTGCCTCCTCAAATTGTGTCTAAGTGAGACAAGAGCTGTCACATTCAGCCACACCGTGAAGCTTTAAAACACTTTGATTCAAGGCACAGGCAAAATAAACACACATAAAGAAAAATAATGTGCAGCGGAGACTTTTCTGCAGTGAGTTGAATTTATCTGTGCAATAATAATCACAGTCACCAAAACCTGACGTAAAAGACTAAAACTTTCATCCCACCTTTGGATGGGATCCCATCACCATGTCCTCGGGGAGATACTGTCCATGTAAAGCGTAGGTTCTGACTAGGGACTCTGTCCGATATGAACCTTTGCCGATATCCGACATTGCTGATATTGCTCAAACATTTCCAATACCGATATTAACCGATAACGATATATGCAGGTGACATAAACACATTTATTTTGTACAATTTTGTCTGAAATAGTCCTATGATTCTTTGTGCAGCATTTGATTGAAACAAGAAATGTCCGGTGTTGGACAGAATAACTTTCCAAAAACATTGATTAACATTATAAACCGGGCTCATTCAGCCTCACAACAATAGTCAATATAAATGGACACAGATAGAAACAGCTGCAGTATAAGAGTAAAATGACCTCTTTGATGAGAGAACAAACTCTCAAACATTTCCAATACCGATATTAACCGATAACGATATATGCAGGTGACATAAACACATTTATTTTGTACAATTTTGTCTGAAATAGTCCTATGATTCTTTGTGCAGCATTTGATTGAAACAAGAAATGTCCGGTGTTGGACAGAATAACTTTCCAAAAACATTGATTAACATTATAAACCGGGCTCATCCAGCCTCACAACAATAGTCAATATAAATGGACACAGATAGAAACAGCTGCAGTATAAGAGTAAAAAGACCTCTTTGATGAGAGAACAAACTTTTCAGCATTGCTACAATGTAAACGACTCTTCTCTTTGATGACACAATGAGAGACGACACCAAACAGCGTTTCCCTGGCAAATGTCCGAGAAATACTTATTACTTATTACAAATACGATTAGCGACGACAAAGCACGGCTCGAGAAACTTCATACCTACCGTATTTAATGTTAGCTCTATGAGAGACAGCTGCGTAGTTGTTGTTCCATTGAGTCCATTCTGTGTTGTTTTTCTTTACTTTGCTGCATAGAAACACCTCGTGATAAAGAGTTAAAATCTCGTCCCCCACCCTGGCATGACCAGCTCCTTGCAGTCATTAAGAATTACAGTTTTCTATGCATAAAAAACTCTGGATCACGGACATTTACTGGAGCATCTAGCATTGTTCTTGTGCCTCCAGGTGCGAATTGATGACATCATTTATCACTTGAGTGTCGGGAAATCCAGGTTATTCGCGAAGCCCGGGACTTTGCAGCATCAGATTTTGAATATCGGAGAAAAAAAACGATACTGATACGTTCTGATATTAAAAATCTTGTCGTTATCTGGCCCGATAGTATCGGTGGATTGATATCATCCTTAAGTTCTGACAAATGATCCAATCAACAGCACAGACCTCCTCCCTTTTGACCATGATGTTAAAAGTTGAAGTGTTTGCCTTTCATTATCAGACTGACCTTTAATTGATTGGATTTTTTTTTCTTCTACATTCAATCAGCCACAGGTCAGGTTTACGTTTATAAGATCAACCAGGGTCCTTGAACACATCAATGCGACGTAAATGTGAAAAGGCACTGAATGCGAGTTTGTGCCTTTTCTGTTTTTCAATGGTTTATAAGGACGCGGTTGCCAAAGGAGTGGAAAAAAAGTAGGAAGCAGGAGGGTCCGTGCTGCGTAAAGGAGTGTGTTTTATGTGCGTGCCAGTGCATTTCTCTGTTCCTCATTAAACATAGATGTGTAACTCACCTTTGAGTAGATGCATATTTACAACGGCTTTGAAAACCTCCTCAGGGGGCACGGACTAGAGCTGTGAAGGCTCCGCCGATAATGCAGTCTTCTGGGTTCCTTTGAGCCTTTTGGCCTGAGGTGTAATCTATAAATCCTACGATATCCTCTACGGTTATGTGATCTGTACGTCACAAGTCGTCAAATTTGACATTTTCTGACTTGTCAGATTCTCCATGATGTTTCTTTAATACGTATAATGTAGGAGGTAGAGTTAGGAAAGAGGACTTAAAGACAGAGGTCCGCAAGGCTTGAGGTTCGAATCCACCAGCTGCCATGTTGTCACTGAGGTGCTCTGTCCCAACCCACAACTTCTAGTGGGCTCACCACCCACAGTGAGGCTCCCAATATGGTGCAGTGTGCTTTGGGTGGCAGTTGAGACTGCTGCTCCTGCAATGTGGCAATAATATGGTACTCACAACGTATAAGAGGTACCGTAGTTTGCAGTTTACAACAAGTCTTTATTAACAGATGTTATTAAGGTATAATTAAACAAGAATAACACCGTGATCCATTGAGGAGAAGAAAGAAAGTTGGTAGTGGGACATGCATGGATGCTAACAGTTGCTCTCTGAGACGCGATGAGTACAAGGCTCGACAAACATAAGCTAATTTCCCTGACAATTTGTTCGATTCTGTGCGTGGACACAGAAAAAAAAGGTGAATGGACCAGGAAATGTCTTGGCAGTTGTAGTCTGTCAGTTTTTCTATGCCGCTCCCTGTTGTTTAACTGTTTTGCAAAATCGTGGGCAAATCGGCAGGATCTCAAACATGTTTTAATTTCGCTATAGATCGTGAGGTAGTCGGGAGGCGATCGTAAAGTGATGATCACTTGTTATAACCCCCTTTACTCTGCAAGACCTCGAGTCGCACGACTCAAGCCAATAACGGCCTTGCACAATCACCGATTGTTGTACAACTGAAAAATCACAATAGAATCGTACACTCTACCCTGACCTTAACGGATAAGCGGATGAAGATGTATGTATGTTTATACGTATGATATACAAAGACTTGATTTTAGATTTTATTTTTAACAGTTGTTCCCAAGCTTTATCTACAGTGCCCCCTTTTGCAGACAGATAGATTTACAAGTGTCGTTCCAAAATTATACTGAAAAACTGTTGTAGTTGAACAGAATAATTAATAATCCCTCAAAATGCAACTGTTATCTTTTCACTCTTGGCTCCAACCTTCGTAGTTGAAGATTCATTTATTATTTTTTCTTCCATCTGACTTACATTTACAGGTGCAAATGGTATCAATAGGGGGAAAGTTGGCCTTAAAAAAGATTGACTATAAGGGACAAGAGTTCTATCAATTATGCAAAATTTTCCGCAGAACAACCTTGAAACTCTGTTGGGACCTTTTGGCACAATAAGACAGCCTGAACTTTGAGTTGCAATCAATCATGTCCACTGAAACTCAGGTGAACAATAAAGGCAACAGAGCAGGAAACAGTGCCAGCTTCAAAAAGTCTTCCATCTCTGCATATCAATAGCAGCTCAATTCTGCCAATACTTTGCTGATTACTTCCCGGTGACATCTGCTATCTGTAGTGAATTTTAATTAAAAAAAGTTGCTTCAACAACAAATTCTGTAGAAATTTTACACTTTGAACTTGCTCATAAAAATTCCACGGAACAAAAAATATTAAAACACTATTCTAACTGCCAATATATAATCAAACATCACAGGGAAGAAGCTGAAATTTGCAGGCATGACCTTCCAAAATAAAGGCCAAGCACAGGAAATAGAAAAAGAGATTATTTTCGTGAATCTGAATTTAGTGGCACGAGTATTGGTACCAGATGGGATGGCACCAGAACTGTCTGACTTGGATTTTTCCTCCCAACCATCTCTGCGCTACACAGAAAATGGCAACCGTCTCTGGGCAAAAACAGGACTTTCCGCCTGGTTTGAGGCAGTGGAAAGGCAGCATTAACTCACATGAACGCTCATTAGAACCCACGTATGCAGTGGAGCATCTTTGAACGCAGCGTGATGAATCTGGAAGCAGTGTCAGAACACACACGTTGCTGATTGTCACCTAACAACAGGGATATAATAGGACAGTTTGCATGTACGTACTCAAAGTTAACTGTACACACATTTCCTGGTGTGAAAAGTTTTGATTTGTGATAGTGAGGTCAGATGTGGGCATCGTGGAGGTCTGGTCTACACTGTCCAGGTGCTGGAGGTTATTTCTCTTTGCACTATGGGATAAATGGGATGATGCCCAGTGAGATCTTGTTCATTCAAGACAAGGAATTCTCATCCGTAGCGGGAAAACACAGTCTAAGACCGTGATGATGAGAACCAGAGTTCACATTAGGAGGAACATGAAAACCCAAAAGGGAAGGATCAGGGTTTGGACCAGTGAACCACTCCACTTCTTGCTGTGAGGCAAGTGTAAGGACGCGTGCTGAAAATATTAATAGGAAACTGGTAAAAATCTAAGTTAATTCTAGATGAAAAAATATAGTTTTAACTCCTTCCTGGAAGGATGGCCCTAATAGAGAAGCAGGGATGTGTGTGTGTTGGTAACATTTTCTCTCTCATCTGCAGCAGTTGTCAGTCTCTGCTGTTTTGCACTTATCAAATCATATGGATTCCTCTCACACAGGCACACAGATGGTTATTCTTCATGCTTCATGATCTCTTCCTCTGCCTGGGAGTCAAAAGGTTAGAGTATTGTCTTCTTTTTTTAACCATTCTCTGAGCATGCTCATCCACATCCTACCATCTGCCGCCATCACCAACCTGTAACCTCCCGTCTGAGTGAAGCAATAAAGCAGTGTGTAGTTTCATCTGGAGCAGGATGGGCTTACATCCCGCCAGTGGGAACAGGAAGTTCATATTCATTAATTGTAAGCAGCCACACGGGCTCTATAAATAGATTCTGTGTGGATTTATGACCAAACACACAAACACACACACAGAGGAATAAAAATGGATTTACGTCCACAGATCCCTTTGTTGATGAAAAATCACATGATGTGCTAATGTCAGCGGAGAGCGCGGCTTAATCACACAAAGGGAAGAGAGTGTGTGTGTCAGGGTTCTGCAGACTGGTTCAATGGAGCGGGTTTATTTCCTGAGATGGAAGCATTGGCCGGTGGTGAGTTTGTTAGCAGCAGTGGAAAGATCTGGATAATGCACTTATCCTCACTGCTTCAGGGGGAAAAGCGAACCACTACCATCTGATTAGATTCCAGAGGAATAACAGGATCTGGAAGAGTCACATGTCGGGTTTATTACAGGCTGGATATGGAGGTCTGACTGGGAGTCAACATCGATTGATGAAATAATGACCAATAATGTTTAATTCTGAAACAGGTAGAGATAAAACCTCAAGATATCTGTCTTTGTTTTTCTAAAATGTTTATAGCTATGAGAACTGCAAATGAGCTCCTGGTTAGTAATAGTAATAATTATTATATAATAGACAGATAAATGGAATCATATTTGAGATGGTTCAGAGACAGAGACAGTGGATATGTTGGTAAAGGAATAATCCTAGAGATGGAGCTACCAGGTAGGACACAAAGCGTAGATTGATGAATGCAGCGAACGAGGACATGGAGGCAGTTGGAGTTAGAGATGAGGATACAGAGAACAGGGAACAATGGAAATTGTTGACTTGAAAAAGGGACAAGTCGAAAGGAACAAAAGAAGAAGATCAATGGATTCTATATCTGACCATAACCTGAAACCAAACCCTTTACCTTAACCCAAATTCCAACCCTAACCCTAATTTCAACCCTGAACCTATTTTCAACCCTAAAGCCTAACTATTGACTATTGATATTGACTTTCCCTTTGATGTTAGTATTGCTTTTGATGTTTGCATTAGCTTTTGGCATTCAACACTACCCTAACGTTTTTAATTACGGTTAGGGTTTCAGTTTACAAAGAAAAGAAAAACATAGAAAGCAATGCCAACATCAAAGGAAAAGCTAAAATCAAAGGCAAAACTAACATCAAAGGTTATACTAACATCAAAGTATATGCTAACATCAAAGGCGGAAAATATCTCAAGGTTAGGGTAAGGGTTGGAACGAGGGTAAGGGTTGGAACGAGGGTAAGGGTTGGAACTAGGGTTAGGGTTAGGGCTAAGCTCACAATTATGGTTTAGGTTGAACATTAAAGGTAAAGGTGAGGGTTAGGGTTAATTCTGCAATTAGGGTTAAAGCTGAACAACAAACACAATGATAACATTATAGGAAATGCTAACATCAAACATAATGCTAAAATCATAGGTAATGCTAACAAAAAACAGTTATGCTAACATCAAAGGTGGAAAATATCTCAAGATTAGGTTTAGGGTTAGGGATTGAAAGAGGGTTAGGGTTAAGCTCTAAATTAGGGTTAGGGTAAAATATTAGAGGTAATGCTTACATTAAAGAAAATGCTAACATCAAAGGCATGCTAAAATCAAAGGCAATGCTAACAAAAACGGTTATGCTAACATCAAAGGCGAAAAATATTTCAAGGTTAGGATTAGGGTTGGAATGAGAGTTAGGGTTAGGGTTAGGGTTTGAACGAAGGTTAGGGTTGGGGTTAGGGTTAAGCTTAAAATTAGGGTTAGGGTAAAATATTAAAGGTAATGCTCAGATTAAAGGAAATGCTAACATCAAAGACATGCTAACATCAAAGGCAATGCTAACATCAAAGGCAATGCTAACATCAAAGGCAGAAAATTTCTCAAGGTTAGGGTTAGGGTTGGAACGAGAGTTAGGATTAGGGTTAGGGTTTGACCAAGGGTTAGGGTTAGGGTTAAGCTCTAAATTATGGTTAGAGTAAAATATTAGAGGCAATGCTAACTTTGAAGGAAATGCTAACATCAAAGGCAATGCTAAAAAAACGGTTATGCTAACATCAAAGGCGGAAAATATCTCAAGGTTAGGGTTAGGGTTGGAACGAGAGTTAGGGTTAGGGTTAGGGGTAGGGATAGGGTTAAGCTCTAAATTAGGGTTAGAGTGAAATATTAGAGGCAATGCTAACATTAAAGGATATTCTAACATCAAAGGCGGAAAATATCTCAAGGTAAGGGTTAGCAATAGAACAAGGATTAGGGTTAAGGTTAGGGTTAAGCTTAAAATTAGGGTTGGGTAAAATATTAAAGGTAATGCTGACATTAAAGGAAATGCTAACATCACAGACATGCTAACATCAAAGGCAATGCTAACAAAAACGGTTATGCTAACATCAAAGGCGGAAAATATCTCAAGGTTAGGGTTAGGGTTTGAACGAGGGTTAGGGTTAGGGTTGAGCTCTAAATTAGGGTTAGGGTAAAATATTAAAGGTAATGCTAACATCAAAGACATGCTAACATCAAAGGCAATGCTAAAAAAACGGTTATGCTAACATCAAAGGCGGAAAATATCTCAAGGTTAGGGTTAGGGTTTGAACGAGGGTTAGGGTTAGGGTTAGGGTTTGAACGAGTGTAAGGGTTAGGGTTAGGGTTAGGGTTAAGCTCTAAATTAGGATTTAGGGTAAAATATTAGAGGTAATGCTAACATTAAAGGAAATGCTAACGTCAAAGGGTTGCAAACATCAAAGGCAATGCTAACAACAAAGGCGGAAAATATCTCAAAGTTAGGGTCAGGGTTGGAAAGAGAGTTAGGATTAGGGTTAGGGTTTGAACGAGGGTTAGGGTTAGGGTTAAGCTCTAAATTAGGGTTAGAGTAAAATATTAGAGGTAATGCTAACTTTTAAGGAAATGCTAACATCAAAGGCAATGCTAAAAAAAAACGGTTATGCTAACATCAAAGGCGGAAAATATCTCAAGTTTAGGGTTAGGCTTGGAACCAGAGTTAGGGTTAGAGTTAGGGTTTGAACGAGGGTTAGGGTTAGGGTTAAGCTCTAAATTAGGGTTAGGGTAAAATATTAAAGGTAATGCTAACATCAAAGGCATGCTAACATCAAAGGCAATGCTAAAAAAACGGTTATGCTAACATCAAAGGCGGAAAATATCTCAAGGTTAGGGTTAGGGTTTAAACGAGTGTAAGGGTTAGGGTTAGGGTTAAGCTCTAAATTAGGATTAGGGTAAAATATTAGAGGCAATGCTAATATTAAAGGAAATGCTAACATTAAAGGAAATGCTAACATCAAAGGGTTGTGAACATCGAAGGCAATACTCACATCAAAGGCGTTAAATATCTCAAGGTTAGGGTTAGGGTTGGAACGAGAGGTAGGGTTAGGGTTAGGGTTTGAACGAGGGTTAGGGTTAGGGTTAGGGTTAAGCTCTAAATTAGGGTCACGGTAAAATATTACAGGCAATGCTAACATTAAAGGAAATGCTAACATCAAAGGCAATGCTAACAAAAACGGTTATGCTAACATCAAAGGCGGAAAATATCTCAAGGTTAGGGTTAGGGTTGGAACGAGAGTTGGGGTTAGGGTTTGAACGAGGATTAGGGTTAGAGTTTGAACGAGGGTTAGGGTTAGGGTTAAGCTCTAAATTAGGGTTAGGGTAAAATATTAGAGGTAAAGCTAACATTAAAGGAAATGCTAACATCAAAGGCATGCTAAAATCAAAGGCAATGCTAACAAAAACAGTTATTCTAACATTAAAGGCGGAAAATATCTCAAGGTTAGGGTTAGGGTTGGAACGAGAGTTAGGGTTAGGGTTTGAACGAGGGTTAGGGTTAGGGTTAAGCTCTAAATTAGGGTTAGGGTAAAATATTAGAGGTAAAGCTAACATTAAAGGAAATGCTAACATCAAAGGCATGCTAAAATCAAAGGCAATGCTAACAAAAACGGTTATGCTAACATCAAAGGCGAAAAATAATTCAAGGTTAGGGTTAGGGTTGGAACGAGAGTTCGGGTTAGGGTTAGGGTTTGAACTAGGGTTGGGGTTAGGGTTAGGGTTTGAATGAGGATTAGGGTTAGGGTTAGGGTTTGAACGAGGGTTAGGGTTGGGGTTAAGGTTAAGCTTAAAATTAGGGTTAGGGTAAAATATTAAAGGTAATGCTAACATTAAAGGAAATGCTAACATCAAAGACACGCTAACAAAAACGGTTATGCTAACATCAAAGGCGGAAAATATCTCAAGGTTATCTCAAGGTTAGGGTTAGCAATAGAACAAGGATTAGGGTTAAGGTTAGGGTTAAGCTTAAAATTAGGGTTGGGTAAAATATTAAAGGTAATGCTGACATTAAAGGAAATGCTAACATATAAGACATGCTAACATCAAAGGCAATGCTAAAATCAAAGGCAATGCTAACAAAAACGGTTATGCTAACATCAAAGGCAGAAAATATCTCAAGGTTAGGGGTAGGGTTGGAATAAGAGTTGGGGTTAGGGTTAGTGTTTGAATGAGGGTTAGGAATAAGGTTAGGGTTAAGCTTAAAATTAGGGTAAGGGTAAAATATTAAAGGTAATGCTAACATTATAGGAAATGCTAACATTGAAGACATGCTAACATCAAAGGCAATGCTAACAAAAACAGTTATGCTAACATCAAAGGCGGAAAATATCTCAAGGTTAGGGTTGGGTTGGAATGAGAGTTAGGGTTAGGGTTTGAACGAGGATTAGGGTTAGGGTTAGGGTTAGGGTTTGAACGAGGGTTAGGGTTGGTGTTAGGGTTAAGCTTAAAATTAGGGTTACGGTAAAATAATAAAGGTAATGCTAACATTAAAGGAAATGCTAACATCAAAGACATGCTAACATCAAAGGCATTGCTAACAAAAACGGTTATGCTAACATCAAAGGCAGAAAATATCTCAAGGTTAGGGTTAGGGTTAGGGTTGGAACGAGAATTAGGGTTAGGGTTAGGGTTAAGCTCTAAATTAGGGTTACGGTAAAATATTACAGGCAATG
>JAFBJS010002551.1:33891-56103 GCA_016785265.1 Paraplagusia blochii | reverse complement strand
TCTATCTATCTGTCTGTCTGTCTGTCTGTCTGTTTACTTACCTACCTACCAACCTACCTACCTACCTACCAACCTACCTACCTACCAACCAACCTACCTACCTACCTTCCTCCCTCCCAATCTATCTATCTATCTATCTATCTATCTATCTACCTACCTGTCTCTCTGTCTATCTGTCTCTCTGTCTATCTACCTACCTACTTGCTTACCTCCCTACTGATCTACCTACCTGCCATCAACCTACCTATTGATATCTATCTATCTGTCCGTCCATCCATCTATCTAACCAAGTGATCTACCTACATACTTGCTTACCTACCGATTGATCTACCCACCTACTCATCAACTGTCCTACTGATATCTATGTATCTGTCTGTCTGTCTGCCTGTCTGTCTGTCTGTCTGCTTGTCTCTCTGTCTAAAATCCCATCCAAAGACCTAATTTCACACACTGTAGAAACTCAGATTCCATCTCAGATCACCCGGCTTTAGAACATGTCTACCGTCAGACGTTGTCTCGTCTGTTGACGGTCCAACGCCGCCGTGGCCTGTGAAGGCAGCATATGTGGGAGTGCGAGCTCCAGCAGATGACTAATCAGTCAGACGGAGCAAAGATGCTGCTGTCACAGGTCCTTCTCCTCAAATGTCTGTCATATGGTGGACATGGTTGAAGGCGGAGCCAATTTAACACTGTATGAGCAATAAGTGCAGTCTCTCCAAATATGATTTGTTTCCGTCTGCTGCACCGGCAGTGACATTGCAATCTGACTTTGAGATGGATTCTGAAAAAAAAAAAGTTTAGGGCATTTTTATAAGATGACTGCGTGAGTAGAATATATTTATCGCCCTCTACCCAATCCCCAATAATTCAATTTGATTTTTGTTATCGATTAATCACAATTATCATGAATTATTGTGGTGAATCGTCTATGATTTATCACTATTTACTGTCACCCATTAATACCAGATTAATTATGCCTTAGTATGTTATCAATTAATTTTGATTAATCATGCAAATTCTTTTGATAAAACAACCCTGCTAAATAACATCTCAGAAAATTCATGCTTGATTATAAAAAATTGGTCATTAGTAATTGCAATTTATAAGAACCAGATTATTCATGCTTAAGTATGTTATCGATTAATCATGACTAATCATACAATGCAATTGATAAATGACCGCTGCTAAATTGCATCTCTGAATAATCATGATTCATTATGAATAATTGATCGTTAGTAATTGCAACTTATGAGAACCAGATTATTTATGCTTAAGTGTGTTATTGATTAATCATGACTATTCATATTTAATTTAGATGATAGAACTATTATTAACTGGAGTCCAGATTAATTATGATTGAGTAATTTCCCAATTGTAATTGACTAATTCACTGATTAAAACCAGATAATTCATGCTTAGTTTTATTAGTGATTAATCGTGATTAATTATTTACAATTATTGCAATTAGTCAGCCATGCTTAATAACAAACATAAATAATCATGATTGATTATAAATTATTAATCATAAGTAATTGTACACATTAAAACCAGATTAATCATGCTTAGTTTTGTTATTGATTAATCATGATTAATCATACCTAATTTTAAATAATCAACCATGTCATATCACGACCGTGATTTATCCTGATTAACTATGAATAACCGATTATAGGTCATTGTGACTAATAAGGACCATTCATTTGAATGATTAATCATGATTAATCATTCAAAAATGTTATTAATCAACTATGCTTAATTACAACCGTGAATAGTTATGCCTGATTATGAATAGTTTATCAATCGTTATTGTAACAAATTAAAACCAGATTAATCACGCTAACATTTACTACTGATTAATCGTGATTAGTAATGCTGAATTTGGATTAATCAGCCATGTTTAATTATAATGATGAATAATCGTGTTTGATTAGACATAACTGATCATTAGTAGTTATTCCTAGTAGTTATCATTCAGGCTTACTATTCTATATACTATGAATAATCAATAAATAATCATGATTTAGATTAATCATGATTAATTGATCCTTAGTCGTACAGAGTAAGCTTGCCCACGATTCACACGTTTTCACGCGATCGATTGTGAGACAAGGGGGTAATGCTAATCACTCGGACCAGATCGGCGATGGTCCTACGACTGGCAAATCTCCAGTTTCAGCTTCGATCCGTGTCATCTGACAAATCGTCCTATTCCGATCACAGTCCAGTCAAACATCGGACATCTTTCGTTACAGCATCGTTGAACTGGGGGGGGTTCTGGAAAGTGCAGTTAACCATTAAATATGGTTCTAATATTATTCTGCTTTATGTTTCCCAGCACGCGCCTGGTCCTAATAGTGTCAATACATCCTCCATATGATTCCGTCCTCTGTGCTTCCCCTCAGTCAACCACCGGGGGTGACACTCCTAGGGACCTTCATGTCAGATGAGCAACTTATTAGCACTCATTCCTGTCCTTTCCTGTATGTTCAGACCGAGCTTGTAGAAGACTTCCTGTCTGAGCGGCCTTTTGATAAGACGGCGTCCCATCATCGCTTGGTCCGATGGGACTCGTGGAGAGGAACCTCATTGTTATGGAGCTGAGAGGAGACTGATGTTGGCGTCCCTCCGCCCCGTTGCTGACAGGGTGGAGTTCATTATAGGTCTCCGGCAAACAGAAACTGACAAGAAGAGGCTGGAAAAAGGGCAAGAGGAAAAAGGAGGAGCAAGACTGGTGCGCAGAGTGGATTAAAGCCCGACTCGGGGCCCGAAGGAGACGGGCTCGTCCTCTAAATGGATTCATTATGGTAACATGATAGTTCAGTCAGGGATAATGGAGAAAGGAGAAGAGGAAAAAGTGGTGCGGGCAGAGACCAAGATCGGCGTGCAGTTGATGCGTTTTCCTGGACGGAGAGGAAGAAAATTCCAGACTCAAACGCTGTGAAACGAGAGCAGTGTTGTGGTTCACAGAAAGCCTCAGAAATGTGTTGTGTCAGGGATGAAAGTTTAGCACGGATTCAGCTGATGTGGAAGTAAATAAGAGTCCGCGGAGAGCAGTAAGTCTCCCAATGTGGAGCGTGAAGCTCAGCTGCTTAGAAAGGGGGAAACAGCACATTATTTTTGGCTGCTTGGACTCAATAATAATAAATTATAAAAGACGCGTTTCTGCTTCTGCAGCTCTTGTTTCAAAGCAATAAAGAAAAAGGAGAATTCAGGAATTTCCTTAAGAGGAATTAATAAATAATGTGTTTATTAAAGCAAATTCTTCCCAGTTTATTTTATGATCTTCATGTCTGGTCGTGACTGCATCCTAAATCGTTTCTCCACACAAATGACACAAGTGACTCCCATGATTAATCATGCCTTGATTTGATTGATCAACTATACTTGATAAATCATGCTCAGTTATGGAAAGCTGATATCAAGTAATTGGAATGAATTCAAACCAGATTTACTTTTGTTATTGATTAATCATGAATAATCATGCCAAATTTTGATTAATCAACCCTGCTTCATAACAACTGTGCATAATCATGGTTGATTGAAATGATTGATAGAAAATAATAATAACAATTGTAATCAGTAACTAATTAAATGCTCATCATGCTTACCTTTGTCGACAATTAATCATGATTAATCATGACCCTATTTTGATAATCATCTATGGTTAATTTCAATGCTGATTAATCAGGCTTGATAAGGAATTTTTGATTAAAAGTGATTGTTACTAATAAAATCCTAATTGAAAACAGATTAATCACTTAATTAATGATTCATCTGTCATCTGATTAATTAATGCTTAAGTATGTTATCGATTAATCACAATTAATCATGCCTAATTTTGATTAATCACCTGAGCTTGATTACAACTGAAATTGATCCTGTTGACTATGATTCACTGCATATAAGTTATTGTAAGTTGTAAACACCAGATTAATCATGATTAATCATAACATATTTTGATTATGTCTACGCTGCTTGGTTACCACCCTGTATAGTCACGCGTGAATATGATAATAACTCATCATCAATAATTGTAACTAGTCGAAACTGGGCTATTCATGGTTTGCTATCGATTAATCATGATTAATCATATGTTCATTCTAATTTCTCAACTGCTTGATTAAAACTCTGATTTTTCTGCTTGACTATACTATTGCTGATTTTTAGTAAGTGTAAGTAACAAACACCAGCTTCATTATGCTTAAGTATGATATTGATTAATCATGATTAATCACGTCTAACTTTTATTAATTGACCATGCTTAATTTCAACCCTGATTAGTCCTGCTTGATTGTAAATAGTTTATAATAAACAATTGTACATGGTTATAACCAGCAGTATCATGTCTTCAGAATGTTATTGATTAATCATGATTAATCATGTCTATTATTGATTACTCAACTACGCTTGACTTTAACCCTGATTAATCCTGCTTAGTCTTGACTAATTTATCAGTAGTAATTATAAATTATTACAACCAGATGAATCGTGTCTTTGGTACGGTATTGATTAATCATGATTAATCATGGCTATTTTTGATTAATCGGCTACGCTTGATTTCAACTCTGATAGAACCTGCTTGATTATCGATCATTTATCAATAGTAATTGTAACAAATTAAAACCAGATTATTCATCCATAAATATGTGATTAATTAATCATGATTAATCATGAAGTTTCATGAATCTCCTGAATTTCCATTTTTTGGGGGTGGAGAGAAATGCAATAGTCTGACAGATTAAGATTAAACTTTTCCTCTTTTCCTCAACTGACCTTCTTCTTCTCCCAATTCTACAGACTTGTTCATGACGAACATCAGTTTAATAAACCGGGAAAAATGAGCCATATTTTCGTTTTGTCTGATTTGGTGAAACAACAGTGAAGTGCAGGACGTTCCTGTCTTAAGTGTGTTTAGGTAGCAGGCGTAGGCGAGTAGAAACTCCGGCCAAACTTTCTTTTCTCCACACTCCAGCAGCATGTTTCAATTCTCTCACCGGTGGAGCAGGTTAACTTCACGGACGGCAGAATGTCAATGTGGCCAGGTTTATTTTCTTTTGATTAAATAGGCATTTGAAGCATGTGCCGCTCGGCTCCAGTCTCACTGATGTCTTTCTTCTCCAGGAACTGACGGAGGGCGGGGGTGGAGGCCGAGGGGAAGTGAGAACGGAGTGGTTCAGAGAGAGGAGTGAAAAGGCCGGGAGTTGACTGTGACTCTCTCCTGTTGACATTCTAACCCTTCCTCCCCATCACTGGCTTCGCATCGGAGTCAGAGCCGGGGCATGAAATTTCACACATGCCTTTCATTAGAATAAGGTGGCGCTGGAGTGACGTTATCTTACCTCTGTGGAATTTTCCACTCTTCTAACATAATGCTGTATTCACGGCTAAGGTGTTGGGTGGTTCACATGGGAATGCAAGACTTTCTGGCTGTTTTTTTTTCCTGCAGGCTGAAGTTATACAGTAAGAGATACCGGCAAGAGCAGCTGTCTCCACGACTGCCACCCAAATCACCGTTGTTGTGAAATATTTTCCTACCCATAATATCTTCCTACCTGTAGCAAAACTTTATAGCCATATCTAAAGTTTTTCTCTGCCCATAATATTTCCCTACCTTCTGTTTTAAAGGTAGTAGCATATTTCTATAGTCGTTCAACAACCATAATATCTATCTAAGACCTTTAAAAGAGAAGGGTGATGTAGTAGTACTAATATCAGTATGAGTAGACTACTTCCAACAAGTCACTTGAGATCAGGGAGATCATTGGATAAACTTGTCCAAGATATGAGATGCGTTAAATGTTCATCCTTCCTTCATCAGTTATAGATAGATATTTCAATATTTGGATCCTAAAACGTAACAATTACTTCATTAATGGAAATGTTGACTTCTTACGTTGCCCAGGAGACTGGACAATGTGTTTAGTTTTGCACAAAATAATTCTTCATTTCTATCCAACACTCCTAGGTTCACCGTCATTGTATCCTAAGCTTTGATTCTGTTCTCTTTGTGTAAAGGAAAACTGAAATAAATAGTTATGTAAAGAACTGTGACAGCAAGGCTTTGAAGTTTTCTCGAAGAAATAGCAAATAGTAAGTCGGGTTACCACGTTTGACAGAACAATCACGAAAACGCTTTCCGTTCCTATTTTTTTTATTACTGGTTCCTTGATAATGTACCTTGGATTCTGCAGTTTTGCTTCCAGCGGATCTCAAACCAACCACAGTAGCAGTACAAAAAAAATCTCTTCCTCTCACCACTAGTGGCAGTATGCCATCTTTAAGGCTAAAAAGAGAATTGACTTTGTGCAAATCAGAACCATATGAAACACATTCAGATTGTTCCGCACACAAATCTCGGGGAAAAGCTCTAAAACAGAACTTCCGCCAAAGTGTCGACTGATGTCAACGTTCGAAACCAGAAGGAGATCCCCGTGGCGCGGCGGCAGTTTGGCACTCAGTCATCCTCTCCGTCATGTGTGTCCAGAAAAACAAATGACGACACCCCCTTTAGGAACAGAGCGGCGGTACGGGACGGAGCCTTGAGTTACATGAAACCCATCCGTTCCTTTCCGGCCAAGTCCTGCTCTCCACCCTGTGCTGCAAATGAAAACATGGGTGGGTGCCGCAACAAGAGGGAGGAAGAAGGGAAGGAAGAAATAGCGCTGCCTTGTCCTGAAACAGGTCTCTTTGAATAAGTTAGGACTCCTGGTAGCGGTCGAATGTTGTTTTATTGTATTCAATTATGTCAACATATTGGGGAAAGAAGGCATGAGGAAAACACAGCAGGGACTGACAGAGACTAAAGAGAGTCCTCTGTGGAAGGAGAGGTGAGCAGCTGCTCGGTCTTGGGGCGTCTGGGTCGGCTAGCGGCCCAGCACGAGTCCGCGTCCCCTCGCTGACCTGAGACGCGGGGGTGACACTGCTGTCTGCCTGTGAACAGACAGGTAGCATCAATAACAGGACAGATGTCAGCACAGGGGGGAGTCAAGGGGAGGAAGTTTCTAATGGGCCAAAAACTAATACTGTAGGCCAGTGGTGCTGCTCCCTAAGTGGTTAGGGAGCCGACCTGGGTCTGCAGAGCTTCAGGTTTGAATCCACAAGCTGCCTTACAATTACAACGCTGATTAATCATGCTTGATTAGGAGTAATTGATCAATAGTAATTGTAACTGATAACTGATAAGTCTTAGCTAATAAAATCCAGATGAATAATTCTTAAGTGTGTTATTGATTAATCATGATTAATCATGGCAAATGTTGATTAATCGACACTGCTTTTTTGTGCCCTAATAAACGTGATTGATTATGAATTATAGATCATGAGTTATTGTAACAAATGAATGTTAATAATGCTTCAATTAGTTATTGATTAATCATGATTAATGTTGCAAAATGTTGATTAATCAACTCTACCTAATTTGTCCCTGAGTAATCATGCCTGATTAGGTATAATAAATCATTAATAATTTTAACTCATCAAAAACCATGTGCATCATGATTAATTAGCTTATTGATTAATCACGATTAATCATATGTATGTGTATATTCATATATATAGCCACATACATGCATACGATACACACAGATGTACATAAACATGCGCACACATAGAAATGTAAACATACTCATATATAATCCCATATAACATGTCTATACAGTATGCTAGCTATCCATATACATATACATGCATATACAAATACATACATGCCTAAGCCCATGCATATACATTATATGCTATAATAAAAGAAAATGTATAGAGAAATAGAAATATAGTGGGATAATAATAAAAAAATAATAGTAATGTAGATTAAGATTGCAATATATTACACTATACAATTGTGGGGTTACTGCTCATGCGCCCCCACCACCGTCGCTTGTTGCCCGGTGGACAAAAGAGTTTATGAGTCTGTTGGATAAAATTTGTTACTAGTAAAGTCCCCATTGGGCATTGATCCAGTCTCCTGAGACTTTCTAAGCCCAGAACTGAAGTAGGACTTTTGTCTGTAGGGCAATTCCGTAGACCCAGCAAGTTGAGTCCGGAGTGGGCCACCTAATCCATGCTACGTCTGTGTCAGTCTGATCCACGCCGTCTGCCTGCTGGGCTTCCTGTGCGAGGAGATGAGTTTAAGCGAGGCTCATGGCGTGCTGCCAGAGTTGTGGAACACATGTGAGCAATTTGCAAAGTCTGACCAGCAAATGTGGGCGAGTGTGTGTGTAGAAGCTACTGTGAGAAGGGGTAGCGAGGGATCTGTGCGCCGGCCTTGTAATCGTACCTTTATAAAGACAGTGGTTAACCTGAGGCTGGATTCATGTAATCTATTATTTGAATGTCAAAATGTTCCAGTTTAGTTTAGTCTCCTAGTCTAGTTTTAAGACCCTGTTGTCCGTTTGACTATTATCTGTGATGCAAAGTCTTCCACGGACATTGTCTCTAAATTGGATACAATGTAATAAAAGGATTTCAGTTTGTTTATCTTCCCCAGATTAGCGAGGCACAAACACATACCAATTACTCTGGTCTGTGAGCACTTCTCTTTCCAATATCCCTAAGGCCTGCAGGGCCCTTCAGTACTGACCCAATAAAGTGAATGCCCAGTCCAGCCAGATTAACCCTTGACTTCTGCCTTCCCTTACATCTGACCTTCATCCAACCCCTGAAGGGACGCAGCAGAAGCCTTCATCAGACGGCTTCAAAACAGATGCTGTTTTTGCCAGAGCTTGCAGGAAGATTGCACGTTCTTTGGTCATCGGAAGGCCGCCGATCAACGTCAAGCTTGGTCATAGCCTTGGTCATGGCCCTAGCCTCACTTCCTAATGTGGGGAGCAGATAGGGTGTGCGAATACTTCTTCAAGATAAGAGTTAAAAATTACAACAACACACTCCTTCCTCCGAACCCCAATGGTAGCCTATTAAAATGACATGACAAATTAACCGTCTTCACACTATAAACAAAACGAGCGCACTAATTATGAAGGATGAATTTGGATAATACATTCTGTCAGTTAGCTCCTTAATGGCAAACATTAATGATTAGGTTATGGTCTGGAGTTGTATCTCCCTAGTTTGACAGGAACTTCCTATCAGGTTTCCCATGCTGTTATCTGCTGGAATGTGGAATGCCAGTGGCTGGGATCTCACATGGACGGGATGGGTGTGTCTACCACCAAGGATGCTGTTTGGGCAGAGTGTGGAAATGTTGCGGAATGTTTGGAAATCAACAAGTTGCGATAAATCTGGATAAGAGCGAAGAGGGAACTCTTTGGACCGACAATCACGGAAAGTTGTAGAAACCGTCTCTCAACAGTGGAGGTGGTTATGACACAAGCTTTTCAGGAAATTCTCCCCCATCCCTGACAATCAGTTTTATCACAAACAAGAAAACAAAGTATCACCGAGGCGATACCAAGACCACCCCCCTTCACACTTGTAGACTGGGATTTCACACCTGGAATAGGGAGTGATCTATCGCACCTCCAACCCCATCTCCCTGATTAGTTTTTGTTTTTTTTGCACAACTCTTTTTCACAGGTATGCTGTTCTAGTCATTGACTAGAAATCTAAATATTTCTCCCTACGCAGATCTGACAACGTTAGCATTTTTAGGGGCACTCCTAGGGGTTAAGGAACTGGATTTGGGCCTCGAGGGAACTTAAAGTCTCTATTTTCAAGACTCTCTCTCTCTTTTCTATCCTTTATTCCTTATTTCCTGACTTATCTCCCTTGTCCCCTAAGGACTAATTCATTCGGCCAGGGACCTCCTGTCCTCAGAGTCTCTGTTCTTCCCCCAGAACCCTATAGCGGTGGGTTGGAGTGAAGACTTAGCGTCCACATCTGGCCCAGCCTCTCTAGGACCCTATGGTGTGACTTTTAAGAAGGCGTTGCGTGGATAGCCTTAATTTATACATTTAATTAGTTTTTTTATTCATTTTTCTCCTTAGTGTCCACCTGTCCGTCCTGGGTGAGGATCCCCTCCACTGTCCATCACCCTGAGGTTTCATCCTTTTTTCCCTTTCTGGGTTTTGGGGGGCTGTCCCCCCAAACGTCTTCAAGAAACCTAAGAACCAACATAGACAAATGAGACAACTTGCGTTTTCTTCAATTTCATGTTCGTTGCAAATTGAGTTAGGAACACAATTGCAACGTCGGCCGAAGATCTCCTGCTTAGTGTTCACACGCTCTGTTGACGCCATCTTCTCAGCAGTGGCTACACTCAGGGACCCTATCTTCTGACGTCATCATCATCTTACATAAGTCCAGGTAAATCCTGCTGTTTTCCTGCTCCTGACTCAATCCTCCAGTCTGTTTTTTTCTCAGGATTCAGGTAATTTTCTAAGATTTCTAGAATGCGTAAGTTAGTCACAGACGGTGCCGCCTCTGATCAATAACTTATTAATCATTACCCAATCACTCCGGAGCACGTTGTCAATCACACTGCTGAGAGGAAAGCCTTTCTGCTGCTGTGTGCTCTGCCCTCAGCCTCAGAAACACATCCGCAGCACAGCTGATGACACGGACCAATGGGAGGGCAGCTCAGAGAGACAGCGGCTCCTCTCATTGGCTGTCTGTCTGAACCTACTGTACGCTGTCTCTTTGATGGATTGAACAGCCTCCACATATCACTGGTCTCTGAAATGGGTTCATATATTGTTGAGCACCCAGTTGCTCTAGTTTACAATGGGTTTACACTGAGTTTTGATTTATCTAAATCATCTTATTATACTTCAAGCCAAAGAAGCAATAAAAATGCATTATTTGCTGGAATTAAACCATAAATTATAAAGAATCATTGATCACTTCTGAAAATAATAAAATAAAAACATTATAATGGGGCGTCAGGATACGAGCTAATCCAAATCTGACTTTTCTAGATTTTCTTCCCACTACAAGGTTTACCACCGCTAATCAAAGCTCCGCCTCTTTACCTGATCCTAGGTCAGTTGCCAGTTCCGTCTTCTATCTTGATCACAGATTGACAAATTTTAGCACTAATATGACCAGAAATTAGACATTTCAACCAACTAGCGCGCTATTGAGTCGGATGGCGCGCTTTCAGAGGAGGAGACGTCTAAGGCTACATCATGTGCAACTTTTGAGTTTGTAATCTAGTGGTCGTTCCAGCAGTTCTTAAAGCATTTTAGTGTTAACTTCTTTTGTTCAATAAGAAAACATAGTTGTCCTCACACTGAGACAGAAAATGAGCCAAATATATATTTTAATATATATGTTTAAGCTGTTTATAGGACAAAATAATTTATGTTATGGTATATATTTCGCAGCAAATTAGGTGTTTCTCACAGGATTGTATGGTAATAAAAGTTAACCGATATTATTGGATCAATATTACATGATATAGTTTTTCCTTCCGATAATGAAAACCCGATAACACAATGCCTGGGTTTTGCCGAATTTGCTGGAATCGCAAAGGGTTAGGATTCTGATACATTTGATATATGTATCAGAAAATTATGTTTGGCCTAAGTTAATATCCAAAATCCCTAGTTTTTTTGATGCAATCGAGCTATGAGAACACCGACTAAACGGGGAACGTAACTTCTGTGGAACGTAAATAAACGTATATCCTTGAAGGCAGCATCTTCGTAACATTCACACGTGACTAGCCACCTTAAAGCACCAAGCCCTCGGATCAGTATTTTGATAGCTGTCTTTAACCCGGCTCACAGACAGTTGGGTGAGGCAGCCAGACACTAAAAAGCCCTGTAATACCCCACAAACCGATAGCAGGGTGGAGGTTTCTAAAAACCAGCCTCTCCACAATGGGCCTCTCTACGTTGGTGGTCCTGCTCGCTCCAAATTTTATGGCACAGTCTAGTCAGCTCTTTTCAGGCCCTTCTCCAACGACAAAGGAGGGTAAATTAATGTGGGATGCTGTAATGTATTGCATGTGGGGAAGCACCCTGGTGAGCACAAGGCTGCGCTCTTCCATAAAACAATGCCGACTCTGGAGGCTACTCGGAAACAGACGCCGACTTTCACTGAAACAGCTGCTGCGGGACGAGGTTTTGCACCACGCTGCATTATAAGATTAATTTGATATGATTAAGACCCGAAAGACACTTCTCCCCGTCCAGTGTCCCTCACTCCCGCCGCCGTCCCTGAGCTGCAGCTGGACTGCAGATTACTTCTGTTTATAGCGGATGAGGGAGGTGGAGGAGGAGGCTGGTTGGAGATTCGGTCGCTGGCTTCAGATCACAGGTTGTGTGCGTACAGACCTCAGAGCCAAGCGGGCCGTGCCAGGCGGCCGCGGATCTGCCCTGCAGCGTGACTCCACTGTAGACCCGCGTTTGGCGCTTCACTCTGGATTTGTCTTGCACGCATGACGCCCTGTCTGCGAGCTAAAGCTTGGTAGCACAAACCACAAGAGAAATAAGAGATACAAACTCTTTATTAGATTGAAGTATTCATCTCGCTTCATTGGTAAGGATGCATGAAAAGGACATTTACCGGATTAAATTACTGTAACTGTAAGTCTGTTTTTTGGGTCATATTTTCTTAGTTAAGTCATATTTTTATTGGAAAATTACAGCGTTTAAACTGCAGTTTCTCATGGAGGACGATTAAATGTCGCTTTTTTCGGCGAACGCCGCCGCCGCCACGATCATCAAGTATCAGAAACGATTTAAAGACGTAAATGGTTCATAGTTGCGAGGGTTGTCCGTGTTTGACACTGCGGTGAAAAACTGTCTCTTCTCATTGGACGGTTCCTTAGCCAAAATATGTACAAATTCCATGAACTTTTCTGGTTGGTTTCTTGGTTTCAAAATTCTTCTTTGGAGTAGAACCCAGTGTTCCTGAAAAAAATGTGTTTCTCTACTTCCCTCCCAGGAGTTCTACAAACTATTAGAACTGGCACCTCCCATGCAAGAGAAATGCAAGTTCTATATCTAAATAAGCAAAATTTGGGTTGATATCCACTGTAGGATCCTGCAGGGGGCGCCTGAAATGTCGCAAAGACCAGCCAAATTAAAATAAACCAAAAACAAATCTCAAGTCTCAAAGGGTCCCAAGAAATTGTGATGTCAAATTGGGTCACGAGCAAATTAGGTTGGTAACCGCTGAACTGATACCGTTGAGCGACCCAGCGACACACAGGGATTATGCTAACGAGTTAGTAATGATCAGCGCCGTGTCTGTGCAGTCAAGTGGATCCAACCGGGCCTCAATCATCGACACTCAATTCCCCATCTTTGTTCCCTGAGAGAGGGTCTCACCGAACAATTAGAGACTGGAGTCGCTGTAAATCACCCAGGGATTTTCACTGGGTTAGCGTAGCATCGGCTCCTTGTCAGCGTCAAGCGTACGTTTTTTTTTTTGACACCAAGAATCTAACAAGAAAAGTATTCAGCAGAAAAGTGGATTAAACCGTGGGCAAGATTTTAAAGACGTAATAAAAGTATAATTATATCTGGTTCTTCTCTTTGGACAGTGACATCATGTGTCCAACTGTCTTTCAAAGAAAGTAATACCATCACCTTAGTACTGCAGCGTGGTAAAGAGTTACAGCTAAGGTGAAGGGAAAGGTCTACAGGACGGTGGTGAGTCCAGCCATGATGGATGGATTAGAGACACTAGGAATAGGTAGAAGACAGGAGACAGGGCTGGAGGTGGAGGAGTTAAAGATGCTGACAAGAGACAAGGATGGACAGGATCAGGAATGAGGTAATTAGAGGGACAACACAGACAGGAAGATTTGGAGAAAAAGCTAGAGAAGACAGATTGAGATGGTTTGGACATGTTCAGAGGAGAGACAGTGGACACACGTTTGTCCAAGAATGATCCTAGAATTGATGGATGCAGTGAGAGAGGACATGGAGGTAGTTGGAGTCTCGGGGTCCCCAACTGCACCAGAACCAGAACCGTGTCTGCCTGAAAAAAACCCACGGGACCCAGTTCTATTGACGTAGCCGGATTTTGTGTCCACTCTCTTGCTACATCCTGTTTCGTCCTTTATTGTCGTATTAGTGCTGTAACCATCACCTTCTCAAACACCATTAACTCAGAGTCTCATCTTCTTCTGGACTCTGTCTGAGGATTCTCTCAGGGCTCGGTCCACTTCTGGAGTCTGTTTGCAGTTCTTATTGGCGCTCCATGACTGTGTCTTAAATCGCCAGCTGTGGTCCGTAAAATGACCATCACAGATAACGCAATAAACCCGGCTTTATTGGAAGGTTTCTTTTCAACTTGTCAGCTCTGAGGACACAGGTGGTCACTGATTCTCCTACTGCTCTCACATATTTCCAACACATGGTAAGAAAGATTTTTTTCTTTTAACTCTTGATCTGCACCGACACTTGTTTTGTCAGAAAGCTGTGTGGCTTTGGCGTAAAAGAGTTTTGTAGTTACGTCTCCATCTCACATACATTTACTGAAAAAGAAATATTTCCATTGTGTTGCTTTGTACAGGGCCGGATTAAAACTATCTGAGGCCTGGGGCTTTACCAGGATGAGGCCCAACATATTGTGTGGAAGTTCCTTCAGAAGCAGAATGTTTTTTCATCTATATGTTGTCTGGGTGCCATTGTTCTAAAGTATTTTCCTACACATAGTATTTTCCTACCAGTAGCGGAAATTTATAGCCATTTCTGAATTTTTTCCCCACCCATGATATCTTCCTATTCTCTGTGTTAAAGATTCTAGCATAATTTTATAGATGTTAAACACCCATAATATCTTCCTACCCTCTGTATTAAAGGAGGTAGCATAATTTTATAGATGTTAAACACCCATAATATCTTCCTACCCTCTGTATTAAAGGAGGTAGCATAATTTTATAGATGTTAAACACCCATGATATCTTCCTATCCTCTGTGTTAAAGATTCTAGCATAATTTTATAGATGTTAAACACCCATAATATCTTCCTACCCTCTGTATTAAAGGAGGTAGCATATTTTATAGATGTTAAACAACCATAATATATTCCTACCCTCTGTTTGAGGTGGTAGCACATTTTTATAGATGTAAACAACCATAATATCTTCCTACCCTCTGTATTAAAGGAGGTAGCATAATTTTATAGATGTTTAACACCCATAACATCTTCCTACCCTCTGTATTAAAGGAGGTAGCATATTTTATAGATGTTAAACAACCATAATATATTCCTACCCTCTGTTTGAGGTGGTAGCACATTTTTATAGATGTAAACAACCATAATATCTTCCTACCTTCAACTATCTGAGGCCTGGGGCTTTACCAGGATGAGGCCCAACATATTGTGTGGAAGTTCCTTCAGAAGCAGAATGTTTTTTCATCTATATGTTGTCTGGGTGCCATTGTTCTAAAGTATTTTCCTACACATAGTATTTTCCTACCAGTAGCGGAAATTTATAGCCATTTCTGAATTTTTTCCCCACCCATGATATCTTCCTATCCTCTGTGTTAAAGATTCTAGCATAATTTTATAGATGTTAAACACCCATAATATCTTCCTACCCTCTGCTTTAAAGATGGTAGCATCATTTTATAGATTTTAAACACCCATAACATCTTCCTACCCTCAGTGTTAAAGGATGTAGCATATTTTATAGATGTTAAACAACCATAATATATTCCTACCCTCTGTTTGAGGTGGTAGCACATTTTTATAGATGTAAACAACCATAACATCTTCCTACCTTCTGTGTTTAAGGTGGTAGCATAATTTTATGGATGTAAACAACCAAAATATCTTCCTACCCTCTCTATTAAAGGAGGTAGCATATTTTTATAGATGTTAAACGACCATAGTATCTTCCTACCTTCTGTGTTTAAGGTGGTAGCATAATTTTATAGATGTAAACAACCATTATATCTTTCTACCCTCTGTGTTAAAGGAGGTAGCATATTTTTATAGATGTTAAACGACCATAATATCTTCCTACCCGCTGTGTTAAAGGTGGTAGCATAATTTTATAGATGTTTAACACCCATTACATTTTCCTACCCTCTTTGTTTGAGGTGGAAGCATATTTATATAAATGTAAACAACCATAATATCTTCCTACCACCTGTGTTAAAAATGCTAGCATATTTATATAGATTTTCAAACAACCATAATACGTATGTAACGCCTTTAAAAGAGAGGGTAGGAAGGTTTTATGGCTGTTTGGAGTAAAATTATTATAATTTTGGTAATTTAATATCAGCACCCTGGGCCCCCCCTGGTGGTATTAAATGTCTCAGTGTAACATGTTGGTCAATGGCAGGGTTGAATGTGCTGTGCATCTACTTTCCTTCATTTTTGTGGTGTTTTTGGAAACTATTTGCTTGGCATGGCTCGATTGGAAAGCAAGTGATCAAATTGTGAGAAGAAAGGACACACTCCATCATCCGTGATTCTCTATTGAAACTAGATCTAGAGCTCCTCTCTGCCCCTTTAATTGATGACAACTGGATGTTAACCAGTGGATTCTGGGGTGGGATCATTAATTCCTTCCTTGACAGTCATCGTCTCCTCCACCATTATGTAGTCACAGAGCTGTTCCACGATTCAGCAGAACATTAGAAGCAGCCTCACCCTGACAAGCTTCCTCCACACAGCAGATGAGCTGATTACTTACTGCAGCACCTAGATGCATATTATTTGCACACTAATGACGGCATCACTGCCCAATAAATGAAAAAATAGACTTATTTTCTCCAACAAACTCGTGCAGTACTTTAACCTGGAAACACAGGAAGTAAAGTCCAATTAAATATTTGTTTTGTACTGCATTACTGTAAACTACTGGGGCTTTTTATCGGGTAAATACTTTAACCAGAATGGATAAACAAGACATAAAACTCCGGACGTTGTCAGTGAGCCAGAAATAAAATAGAATAAAGATCCGACTTTTGTTCTTTATATGATTCTAGGCCATTGAACGAATTCTGGGTTTTTTGTTGTTGTTTTTTTTTTTTATGAGTAAGTAAGTATAGTATAGTATAGTATAGTATAGTATAGTATAGTATAGTATAGTATAAGTATAGTATAAGTATTTTTGGGGGGAATTCAGTCAGGATGCAGTGGTGGCCTAGTGGTAAAATACCTGGGTCTGCAAGGCTTAAGGTTCAACTCCACCAGCTGCCAGGGTGCCGATGAGGTGCTCTGAGCTTGGCGCCTTCCAAGCCATCCTCCAGTATGAAGCAGTGTGATTTGGGTTGCATTGATGGAAACTGCTGCCCCTGGCACCTGGCAACAGATGAAGATGGAATTTCAGTCATGGTCCTAAAGAGAAGGTTTGGTGGGCCAATCTGGTCTAGTCACCACCCGTTGATAATAAATGCTGTAAACTTGGGGCCTAGTGGTTAAGGAAACAAACTTGGGTCCGCAAGGTTCTAATCCCCCTACCGCCTAGTTACCACTGAGGTGCCCTGAGCATGGTATCGTTCCCACACACTGCTCCCCGGGCACTGGGTCAGCTAGTTGCTCCCCACTCACTACAGTGATGGGTTAAATTTCTTCCCCCAAAAACTTGAGTAGTTGTAGGGCTACCAGGGTTACGTCAAGCCATCGTCACCTCACAATTGGTGGTGTGAAAGTCCGACTGATTCACCCCAAATTTTTTACCTTTCATGCTCTCATCTAAAGCAGTTCTGCCTTCGGGGGGGCAGACGTGTTGTGTCTGATCGTACAATGCACCCAACTATTGGATCGCACAGCGTTAGCACTCGAGTCACGGACTGTAAACTGGCAACCTCTGTGATTCACTCATACTGTGCGAAGAGTAGTTTTTTGCCTCGTTGGCAAAATTGACACCTTACGCCTAGCTTAAAGAATAATGGTGGACTGATGGTTCCGTCAGTTGAACATCTCTTGGCATCTTCGCTCAGCAACTTCGATCTCACGGCTTCTGAATGAACTCTAAGATTTCAACTGGGATTGACCTTGTGCGCAGGGGATAAACCGGGACGTTCGCTGATAATGTTAATAAATGAGTAGCGGGAAGTTAAGACAACGTCCGTCCGTCTCTTTTGGGAGCAGAAGCAGCAGCATCACAGTCCTACAGTGCAGTACATGCTGCTGATGGGAAGCAGGACTCACTGGGTGTGGTTGGCTACACTACAGAGAATCCTCCAGATTTACAAGCTTCCTGCTGCGCCCCCACCCTTCCGCGTTGTTTACATGAACACAAACTGCGGGGAAATGCTCAGCACATGAATTATAAATATGACCCAGATGACACTGGACCCCTGGTTTGTGCGGTGCTGGAATAAAAACAACGAGGCAGACAAAGGGCCCTGAGGGCTTCTGGCTTTAGCCTCCAACTTCATCCGAGAGCAACACTCCACCGCAGACCTCCACTGTTGCTCGGCCCAAAACAGTTTGCGGAGGTTAGTTTAACAGCCAAGAGCAACATGATTAAAAACAACTGCGGTCGTCCTTGACCGACCAGAAACTCTCAACCTGGCTTAACCTTTCCTGGGCATTTCATCAGCGTATTCCCCTCCGTTTAGATTCGATTCACTTGGGAAAGTGTTATTGAGAGTGTTTTGAGAATATCTAACAGCAGGAGGAAGAAATTGTTCCTTCTTCCTGATTATTAGGTCAGAAAAAGAAGGGAAGGAATTCACTGAGGCATCCCAACAGTATTCATCAACCTTTAGCACCGACTCTCCAGCCCTTCACCCCTACAGGGCTACATTCGTGCCTATCTCTTGCCGAGTGTGGATGTTGTTGCTCTTTCCTCTCATGGTCCAGTAAAATGCAAGAAAAGCCATGATACACTCGATACTATGGATGGCTTGATACCCAGGAGTGGTATCAAATGTCCAATATTTGTGGCAGCCTTATGCTGCTCACACTGTACGTGTGAATCGCAGAGGTGTTTAGTTCACATCTCAAGAATCCGATGATTGGGTGTGATTGGACTGCCCTTAGAAATTGTGGGTTACAATTGTGGGTTTGATGATCGATCGTGAGGTAATAATCGCTTGTGGAACACACCCTCAAGCCAACAATTAGCCCCAACCGCCGCTGTCACGAAAATAATTGCACAGTGTATGTTTGGTTTTATCCGGGGCCCAATCCTGGAGGCAAGAGTCGGAACAGGGATACGCTTCCTAGACACTTCCTACAGCTCATAGCAAGTGATCCCTCGACCATTGGAGCAACATAGTCTCCTTCCAGGATCGACATAAGAGCCAGATACTAAACTTTACTTTACACAATTTGCTCTAAACAGGGACACTATCTCCATAGTTGGCGATTGTCCATTGTACGTCGTCTTTTGCCGATAGAGGTAGGCCCTTGTAAGCATTACATGCATATTTTTTATGTTTTATGTTATATATCACAAAAACTATCCCAAGACACATCCCAAGATTGAACACCCCACTGGGCCAGTTTTGGTCCACAAGCTTTGTGTTGAATACCAGTGGTTTAGACCAGTTGTGGGCAAACCTTTTGACTCGCAGGCCCCAATTGGTCCTAAAAGTGGACACAGGGGCCATCCTTAAAACCCTGAAATGATACACTTCCAATAGCATTTTCGACGTTATCTACTGGGGAAACCCAGGCATTGCAGGGAAAGGCAGAAGTATATTGATTATATAAATTATTTAATTTGAACCAGGTTGGCAGGCCCAATAAAAAAGCTCTGGCCCCCAGGCCTTAGTTGGTCTGTTGCCTAATCCTGAGTTCTACCCTAGGATTGGGTTCAAAAATCAATTTCTGGGCATCTATGTTTCCTTCTTGCCTTAAGAGACTTGTATTTATGCTCTGTCTGTCCAAAAAGGAAACAGAAAATACCACATCATCCCCGTTACCTTCATGCCCTGGCACTCTTCAACCTTCTGAGTGTGTAATTATAAAACCACAGCACAAAAATCTGAGCTGTTCACTCAGAGACCCACTGACTGTA
This sequence comes from Paraplagusia blochii, assembly GCA_016785265.1. Classification (NCBI taxonomy): domain Eukaryota; kingdom Metazoa; phylum Chordata; class Actinopteri; order Pleuronectiformes; family Cynoglossidae; genus Paraplagusia; species Paraplagusia blochii. The sequence continues at coordinate 36,263 of JAFBJS010002551.1, read as the reverse complement.
TATGCCCTCTATACTGTATCCCCTGTTCCTCACTGGTCGATACGGAGCTGGTTAGGGAACAATTGGCCGTTGCTTGAGTCAGCAGTGAACCTCATACACCCTGAAGAAAAAAAACCTTCAACAATCAGCGTCAATCTGTTCTCGGCCCAGTGAGGGAGCAAAGCTCTATAAAGTGACAGAAGGGGAAACTGAGCCTGACCACAAGTGCAGAGTATTTCCTACTAAAAAAATGAATTATTATTCCATAGTGGCACCAGGTGAAGTAAACCTCCAACCATTTGTGCTTTTATATTGAAAAAAAAGTCATTTTTCCCATGTGTTCTGCACTGTGAAATGCGTGCAAGCTTATCAGCACTGGGAGATCAGATACGTTTAGGGATTTTTTAACTTTATTTTAGAGTTTTAGTGAATAAAAGTTACAAGTATTTCGTGTTTCTTATGTTGCCAGATTGGTATGCAAAAAAAATGCAAGAATTGAAAAATTAAAGTAGCTCCCTTCTTGGGTTTAAAGGTTGGGAGACCAGCCATGATGGGCAAACTCGCAGGCCGCAATAGGTACTAAAGTTTGAGGTATAGATCAGGTAGGGATCGGTATAGTATATATGAGTGAAGTCATGAATTAAGGCGGGTATTGCAAGATAATAATGATAATATAAATTAAAAGTATAATATGGACAAGTTTGGTGGACCCAAATTAAAAGGGCAAACGTGCCACATCTGGGCCCCGGGCCTTAGTTTGGTTTATAGACACTAGCAACGGGCAGAAGACAGGAGGCAGAGCTGGAGGTGGAGGAGTTAAAGAGATTCTTTTTAGGAGAGGCAAGGATGGACAGGATCAGGAATGAGGTGGTTAGAGGGACAAGACAGACAGGAAGGTTTTGGAGAACAAGCTAGAGAAGACAGATTGAGATGGTGTGGACATGTACAGAGGAGGGACAATGGTAGAAGGATGAGGAATGAGGAAATTGATGGATGCAGTGAGGGAGGACATGGAGGTAGGTGGAGACGGAGAAAAAGGTGGAGAGAACAGGGGGGGAAGATTCGCTGTGAAAACCCCTAAAAATGGACAAGCTAGGAGGGATGAGAATTGCAGAAAACAATGATAAAACCCCCTTTTTCACTTTAATTTTATTTATATAACTATTTAATCCTCAATGAGGCACCGATACTTGTATGAAAAGGGATACATGTACATCTGGTTTTTCATCAATCTCTGCCCAGGGACCAATTCACTGTGCGTAAACATTCAAGTCGTAGAGTAAGGGGGTGATTCCCACGGGCACTTTGCGAGGGCACGTGTTGTTTATCTTGGAGGAGATGTATGGCTTTTGTCGAGTGTACAGTGAACTGGAGGTTAATGGATACAGACTGGTGCCTGGTACCAGTCATGGCAGCCGTTTGTTTTAGCACATGTTGCGTTTACTTTCAAGTGCTGAGTTGTGACGACAAGTAGTAATGGATTTCTTTTGTACTCTAATGGTTACCATTGAGAGTATTGTATTAGAAGAAAATCATTAAACTAATTTACTCTACAACAACATACATAATATAGCACAAATGTGAGACTAGTCTAGTTCGGTGGTCCCCAACCACTGGGCCGGGGCCCGGTACCGGTCCGTGGGTGACTTGGTGCCGGGCCGCAGATGTTAATGTTTCCTTTTGGCCCCATCTGTCTATTACTTCCACTTGATCCATACCCATATCAACAAAAGAACTGACCAATAGAATGGCTAGGATTCCATCATCAATAATGCAACTATATTTGATTAGGAAATATTTTCTCAGTGAAGACAACAACAATAAACTCAAAATGACACAGAGTCATAGATACAAGATTCTAACCTTTTATACCGGTCTGGTAGGAGAAAGTTATAGGCTGGGTGCCTATACTTGAGAAACCCGCAGTTCATGCACTTAATTTGGGTAGGAAGATTTTATAGGTAGGAAAATATTTCAGACCACCCGAAATGTACTTTTAATAAGGGGCATTTATCTGCCACAACTTAATGACTGGTCCGTGAAAAAAGTACCAGACATTTAATCGGTCCATGGTACCAAAAAGGATGGGGACCACTGTTCTAGTTTACGTACAATTTTACTGACTTAGAAACCTGATTGTGTTTATTTGAACTAAACCATGATGTACTCTCAGGGATTGAAGAAAGACATTTGTCAAACCAATTTTGGTGCCATTCTGTGCACACATGGTAAAAAGAAAGGGTGGCAACAATGACGTTTATGGACAAGGAAATGTCTTGGGGGTCGGTCTGGTGTGCGGTGCTGCCCCCTGTTGATGACTTGCTTTCTTTTTTTATTTCCTGCAGCGTGGCAGGTTGAGGTAAAAACCCTGGATAAATCCTGTCTCTTATACA
>JAFBJS010002551.1:0-33477 GCA_016785265.1 Paraplagusia blochii | reverse complement strand
TCTATTACTTCCACTTGATCCATACCCATATCAACAAAAGAACTGACCAATAGAATGGGCAATGGTTAGGATTCCATCATCAATAATGCAACTATATTTGATTAGAAAATATTTTCTCAGTGAAGACAACAACAATAAACTCAAAATGACACAGAGTCATTGATACAAGATTCTAACCTTTTATACCGGTCTGGTAGGAGAAAATTATAGGCTGCTATACTTGAGAAACACGCAGTTCATGCACTTAATTCGGGTAGGAAGATTTTATAGGTAAGAAAATATTTCACCAAAAATGTACTTTTAATAAGGGGTATTTATCTGCCACAACTTAATGACTGGTCCGTGAAAAAAGTACCAGACATTTAATCGGTCCATGGTACCAAAAAGGATGGGGAACACTGTTCTAGTTTACGTACAATTTTACTGACCTAGAAACTTGATTGTGTTTATTTGAACTAAACAAGACATCAAACCAATTTTGGTGCCATTCTGTGTGCACACATGGTAAAAAAAAAGGGTGGCAACAATGACGTTTATGGACAAGGAAGTGGCTTGGGGGTCGGTCTAGTGTGCGGTGCTGCCCCCTGTTGATGACTTGCTTTCTTTTTTCATTTCCTGCAGCGTGGCAGGTTGAGGTAAAAACCCTGGATAAATCGGAGAAGGAGATCGTGAGGTGATAAGGACAGATCACAGATACAAGATTATTGAGATATATATGTATGTACAGTACTTCGGTGTGACTTGGGGTGAGGATTCCGACCGTCACCTCATATATCACCGACTTAACCCAGGAATTATGCTCTCTATTGTCTTCATTGTTAAACTGCCAATTAGGCTAGCTGCGTGTGGAGTAATTACACACCGCTGCAAACAAATAAAACTTGACGATGAAAACACCAAACTGTCCATGAGCCTCTGCTTTTCCCCCTGCGGCTGTTTTCCATCGTTCTTCTTCTCTTTTCTCCGTCTGACCCTTGAGAGAAGTCGGTCTGCACTCCATTCCAGCCGGTGGCAAACGAAGGACTATGGACTGCTGAAATGACTGTGTATTTCTGCTCTACATGCCCCACTCCTCTCTCCCGGAATGATTCACTGAGCCGTCTACTGAATCTTGTGGACGCTGTCCCAGAGAGTGATGCACCAACGGAGTACACCGTGAAGCTGCTGTTGTACGGAGACTTTAATCAATCACAATGATTACAGAGAAAGACTGAATTCTGCAATGAGTTTCTGGGTCCTTTAATAACATGCTTCATGTGGACGGATGAGGCGAGCCTGCGATATTGAGTTGGTAAAAGCATAAAATATACCGTATACGCACAGCAGTTTAGTAGAACGACTGCTCACATTGTTAAGACTGAGGACTTTCGGTGTTTAAGTGGCTGCTGTCTATGCACAGATTCCCCTGTCAGGCCTGCAGGACAAGGAAGACAGGGACGAGCTTTGTCCCTCAGGCTCTTCTCCTACTGAATCCTCAAACCTGACTCTAAACAATCTGACAGTTGAAGCTTAATTTCAACATTTCTTTATTCCAAAGACACACACTTTAGTCTAGATTCCTTCACACAATAGTATTCTACATGGCATGAGTTTTCCGTCCAGTGTAATTTATGGCATAGCTAGCTGTATTTACTAGGTATGCTTCAATCCAAGACTTCAATGTGGTATGTGGAAGTTCAATACACAAGTTTTAGAAACATTGCTTTGCTGCTGATGCTTGAAACTCAGTTTCAAGATTCTGTGATTTGTCTTTAGTGACTTAATTGGCCTCATGTTAGTTTGGCCAACCCCTACGGACCCTGAGGTCCTCCACTTCTGGCCTTCTAACTATCCCAAACGTTAGATAAAAGCCCAGGTGACTTGGCAGGGGGCCTAAGAGCCAGTGTCTGCTGAGATTTTAAAAGGTAGCCCGCAAACTCACCTTTTTACTCTTGCTTTACACCAATGGTTCTTAACCTTGTTGAAGCTACCGAACCCCACCAGTTAGTAGGGTTAGTTGTTTTGACCTGCGCAGCAGAGGCTCCACCGAACCCCTGAGTCTGACTCACTGAACCCCTAGGGTTTGATCGAACACAGGTTAAGAAACACTGCTTTACAATAAAAATTTCACTCTTACGCCTTGTTTTGTAAGGGTGCCACTGATACTTCGGGGATGTGAACTCCGGGGACTGCTCTTCGTAGCTTTTGCAAGTTCTCCTTGAGTTTCTTGTCCTGGTACCAATGGCAAGGGCATCTGGTTTGTATCGCTCGCTGATAAAGTTTTCCTCACTCCGTTTCTGAGTGCCCAACCTTGTCGCCTCTCTTATTTCTAAAATATAAATGAAATTGTAATTTGATTTGCTATTGCCCGCGGGCCTGTCCTGGCAAAGGATCCCCTTATCTGCCTTCCTTGGTGAGGATCACCTCCTCTACCAGAGCAGGAAACATGGGCAGCACTTGTGCAGGCCTTGCAGGGCAGTTTCTGGTAGCGACCCTGGTGGTGCCCTGCATGGCCAGGGCAAGTGATGCTTGAGCTGTTTGCTCTGGTACCCATGTGGCTGGTCCTGGGGACAGCGTTTCCTGGTGGGTGTGGATCGCTCACTGATGAAGATGTTCTCTTTTGGTTTCTTGCTGCCAAGCCTTGTTGGATCTTTCTTCTTTCTTTTCTCCCTACAAGGGTCTTTACTTTTATGTTGCTCCTCAGCCTATTCAAGGGTCTATAAGGGCGTGGGGTCTGCCTGCCACTATTTTCGTAAACAACTGCCCTATAAATAAACTGATTGATTGACTTGAAATCGGTATTGATACGATATCAGTCCAAATTTTGTTTGACATGCCAAAAACAGAGACAGAAGGTATCACATTGATATCTCTGATATAGACCCTACAAAATGTATTTAAAGAATTCTCATCCGTACTCATGTACCCAAGATCTAGGCCCATGTTTTGCCCCCTCTGAGCTTCCAAATCTTATCTTATTGAGATAGCCGGGGGATGCTGCATTCAAACAATGTGATGTGTCACAGAAAGCAGCAGGGAGAAGTCCTGCGCTTCATCAGCTGTCACAAGTTGGATGGGATTCTCGAAACCTTTCATCTATCTGGTCGCTGGCCTTGGCTAGGCACACGAGATATAGCTGTTTATCGCAAATTCTTATGCGAAAACATCTGAGAAGCTGTCGGTCCAGTCTCTCTATTGAAAATTAAACGTTAAACATCATTCATTCTGGGAGATAATAAAATGGAAATTTTTAAGCACTAAAGTGTCTGAAACTCCCTGACTCGGTATGAACTCTGTTGACTGGACTCCAGATTGAGGCGGATCAAAGTGAATCTCTATATCAACATAATGCAGCTGTTCACACCAGCGGTTCAGAGGTGAGGGGGCTTTACATGATCGTCATGTGTTGAGAGTGACCTACGCAACCCTTTCCCCACTGATCTCTTACCTTATAGCAATAACCACAAGCTGCAGCCGGGCTGAAACGCTCAACAAAACCCTCCCCCGTCGGATCCTCAGATCTCCCGAGCAGATGCCCCTGGGTGGTTTAATACTGTTGAGGAGGTTCAGACCTCATATAGTCCGGCCTCGTCAACATCTGTCTTGAGTTACGGTAGGCACTTTCCCTGTCAAAACCCAGCAGTTTGGGGGATTTGCTTTGTTGTTGCGAAGGCCGTCTCATCGTGACTGTACTACGCGAGAGGTTACTTCTGATTCCAGCTTACTAAGACTTGGAGCATGTGATCCTGTTTGTTTAACACTGCTAAAAATGTCCTGAACATCGCAGCTTTTTCCATTTCTGCGTCTCTGCTGTCTCAGCTAGTTGCTGACCAGTTGCTGCAGGACCACAGACTATAAAAAACATTCTGGAGGAAGAGACTGGACTGATTAGATAACCCATGTTGTGATATACCAAAGGGAATGTACTCTTTCCCGGAATCTGTTTGTAGCGAAACCTGAAATAGTTGTGTCTTTGCTTTTAGATATTTTTTTCCAGACATAACAAGTCGGTAAACAAGGAGCACATGTTCGCAATTATTGCCCAACAATAGACCCGACGTTGACCGTGTTGTTGCCGTTGAGTCACGGTTCAATTGGCAGCGCCGCTGACAGATAAAGGAATGTAACAGAGAATCACTTTCGTGTTTATGTTGCTCTGCGGTGCAGTCGTTCGAGTTCAGGGCAGCTCCTGTGGTTCTGCCAGATATTCATAAGACGCACTGACCACCGAATACCTTGGACCTTCCTTAAATAACCCTAATTGTAGGTCTTATGGGAAATGGACAATTTTGGTCAACACGGCCCCCACAAATGTGCTGTTATTGCAGTCGGGCCAAGTTTAGCACATTCTTTCTGTACGTGAATGCAACTTTCACAGACAAAATAAAACACCCGACTCATTCATTGGTATTGTTTTGGTGAGAAATCTTTTTGAAAGCTTTTAGAATCCCCGTAGATTATCCTGGCAGGTTTAATCTATTCGTCCATTTGTTGTTGGGATAAAATGCTTTATCAATTTTTGTCATCACACACAAAACAGAATTGAAAACAACAGCTGAGATATAAGCCAGCTCCTGGTGGCCATAAATTAGACCAATTTCAAAGTGGTCTGCGATGATAACCGGTCGTGCCGTTGCCAAGCTGTAAAATAGGTGTACTCGCTACATTAGTAATGCTACAATTATAGCCTTTCAAGACCATTACCTGCTGGTCTGTTTAGTCCCACTGTAAAAAAGCTGTTTTCACACCGGACTTTGATATGAGCTTCTCAGCACAAACAGCTAAAAAAAACGGAAAAAATATGCAACACCCAAATAAAATTCCTCTGCTTTTGCAATGGCTACGTGTATCAGAGAGGGTTTTTTGCGGAGATGTAACCAGATGTGCCTTTCAAAGCAATTTTGCATTGTTTTAAGATGTAATATTTTATCCAACCATAAGGTGCACCAAACTATAAGGCGCAATAGGCGATAAGTCAGGGTCAACCCCAGGATTGTCCTTCCGAGATTCGGCCTCATCTTGGGCTGTTGGACATCCTGGCACAGACTGTAGTTGCATTATGTAGGTGTGTTAGAAGTGAAATATGATGAGGTCATCTTGTTGTGCTTTAGTTTCCACTGTAGTAAATATGGGTCATCATTAAACTGTACCACAGACAAATTTTTGGGGGTTGGGTTAGGGTTAGGGTCATGTTTCCTAGGAGTTCTGCTGGTGCACCTCAGGGTGCATTAGGCGACATGAAAAAGTTAGACTTAGTTCAATTCAGAATAACTCCCAAGACTGTCCAGCAGTAACAGAAACAATGCAAAACGCTCACTTTTTTTAGTCCCTTCCTCTTCCGCAAATCCATCAAATTCTTTGCAATCATGCTGAGTTCCATCTCCGCATTATCCAAGTCGGTCCGTTTGATGTTACTAAGCTCTTGAGTGACGATTCCAGCCTTCAGTCTCTGAGGTGATTGACATTTTAGGGTCCTCATACACACACATTACTTTGAAGAATATGTTACACCGTCCAATCACAGTATATTACAGTATTACTCCACGTAGCCCCTAACTACAGTAGCCTTGTCAACTCCAGAGCTTACTTAAGTCATACTTTAACATTTCGACAGATTTCTTAGCGCCGTTAGACGTCCACATGTGAGGCGTACTGTTGATTAATGAGAAAAAGGTTTTTAAGTGCACTTTATGGTCTTTAAAATATGTTTTTTTCATTTGTAGAACTCCGATCCTGTAATGCTGCAACAGAAAACAAGAACATCAAGCAACGTTAGTTTTTTATCACGTTGTCTGCTTGATCTGATACCACTCTTCTGTACCGCATGTATGCTTACACTAACTTTTCCACATTCTCTGATTCTAAAAGATGCAGAAAAACCACGGATGAATGCATCATGTGTTTTCAAATACCGTATATCATATCATTCAGAGCGGAATTCTAGATCTTCTATATTCCAAATAGTTCTTTTCTAAGCACGCGATATTTACAGATGAAACGATACGGACTCGTGCTTTTGCTGATTTATTCACTTTCTTGCACTCATCTTCCAGTCTGTGCACAGTTCCACTCTTTAAATCCATAAATAAATGATATTCTCTGCCAGGCAGTTGCTGTTTCTCACTGTCAAGAAAACACAGAGGTATTCGCATAAAACCTTGCACCAACAGGGTCAAGAAGATAGAACGTACAGAGGTCGTCGGGTGGAAAGAGGGAGACAGCAGACGGCCCAAGGCGAGTAGCGCTGCTCACCAAGTTCAAAAACACTCGACCGCAAAACCACAACTGGCAAACAAAGTGGTGACATCAGTGTCTCTGGACCACATTTGAGTTCGAGGCATACGAGCCTCATGTGCACGGCACAATGGAAAACAGAGTCAGCCAGAGTATCCAGGCACCGAGTGCAGAGGAGTGAAGACACAGAGCTGATCTTTAGAGATGCTGAACAGACGCCAGTGAGTCACAGGCCAAATGAAATGATATGACGTTTTCCACTTACTGTAACACGGCAGTTACAGGCGCTCGTGTCACTCCCACTGCACCTCTTACTTTTTCTCACTGGGACGTCATTGTTGTCTCTCGTGCACTTATTGGGCCGTATTGGCTTCGACAAACCATGTGGAGCTGCTACAAGAACCTCTGTGTCTGCTCTCAATGGATCCTAATGAGTCTTATTGTCTACAAACACAGAGATCGCTGAGTCAACAATGGGACAAAGAGAAACCAGATCATGTGAGCTGTTAAACGATAAAGCTGTCTTTGTGACAACTCGCTGGTGGTTGGTGGTTTCTGGCCAAGCTAGTCCTTTGCTGCTCGCACTGTACGCGTCAATCGCAGGGTTTGCCAGACGATACGTGTGCTTGCACGGTACGATCCGATAATCGGGTTCGGTTGGACGTCTTACATTGCACGATCAAACTCTCTTCAAGACTCTCAGCAACCAAAACTTAATTTTCCTGGAAATTTGCGCCAGTCACGGAAAAGAAAAGGTGATTCCGTCAACATGTTTGGGGACAACAGAAGTAGTGCCACCATGCTGCCCCCTGTTGTTGACTGGTTTTCTCTTTCGTATCTATGTTCATGCGGGTTGAGATAAAAATCTTGCGTGAATTGACAGGATTTTAAATGTCTTTTATTATCACATGATCGATTGCAAGGTAGTTGCGGGGTGATCGGGGGGTGTTGCATGACTTAGCCAAAAATCTGGCATGATTGCCAGATACTTGCTAAATTAGAAATTTTACGTCCAGCCTAACTAAAATCTCCCCTACAGTGGATGCCCAGAGCAACATTTTATTCGTCAACGGACCTTAGAGTTTGTTGGGTGAGTTAATTTTCGTGAGTCTGAAGTCGTACCGTATATAAGCACCTACATCACTCATCTGGAGGGGGGCAGAACAGCTTGATAAGAGGTGCAAGCAAAGTTGCATGTGTGATCAAAGTCAACTTAAAGTTGCATGGTCAAAATTGACCATGACCTGGATGACGAATCTCTTTAACCACTACAATCCAACGTGTGTTGACGATAGTGATGGAACCATGAAACGCCGCACGTCAAGGTCGTCACGAAACCGATGAACCAAAGTCTTTTGAAGTGGGTAAAAAAATGACATTTTGAAGAAGGTATTTTCCTGGAAATCAATTCCCTTCCCGCCAACAGAGCGCTCTCTCTCGACATACATTCTCTCGACTTTTTCCACTGAAGCTGGTAGATTATTACAACCCAGGGATAACGTTACCAGCTGCGATAACGCACAAAGAGCGGCCAAAGCCGACATCGCAAACGTAGCAGGTCGGTGAAATTGCTTCCATAGAGGGGATATATAAGCAAGGGATTATTTATTTTCAAACACAGCTACAGACAACATCTGTGTCAATATTATGACGGTTTTTAGTACTCCCGTCTTTATGGAGTGGGAAAATGAGCACATCTGGAAGACACAAAGACAGACAGACATAAAGTAAGACTTGGCAGAAGAACCAAAATGAAATGAAACAGGTTCAGTTTGACCAACTGCTCTGAAGAGACTTTGTCGAGTGTTACATAATTTTTTTACAGAACTTTACATTGTTTGATTTATAAAGTTGATACCACGGTTTAAGTTGACGTTGATGGTTACTGAAATCTGAAATAGTCCAAAAGTTGACAGACAAACAGATGGAAGGACCGACACACAGAGAGATAGAAAGACAAATCGATAGGTTGACAGACAGACGGGTGGGGAGGTAGACAGACAGATATGCATACCAATAGGTAGAGAGACAGATGAGAAGATAGACACCTAGATAGAAAGACAGAAAATAGGGTTACAGACAGACAGACATAAAACAAGTAGACGGACATTCAGACAGACAGACAGACATTTATACAGATACATAGACAGACAGATAGATGGGTAGGAAGACAGAAAGACAGATTGATAAAAAGACTGACAGACTGGTAGATAGACATTCATATAGACAGACTGAAAAATGGATGGACGGATGGATTGATAGACAAACAGATGGACGTATGGACAGACAGAAAGACAAATCGATAGGTAGAGAGACAGATGGAAAGATAGACCCCTAAATAGAGAGACAGATAAATAGGGTTAGAGACAGACAAACAGAAACACAAATAAGTAGACGGACTAACAGACAGATGGACAGACAGACAGGTAGGCAGATAGATAAACAGACAGATAGCTAGATGGACATTTAGATAAACAGATGGACAGACAGACATTTATACAGATACATTGACAGACAGACAGATAGATGCGTAGGAAGACAGATGGATAAAAGACTGACAGACGAGTAGATAGACATTAATATAGAGACAGAAAAATGGATGGATAGATGCATTGACAGACAGAGAGTAAGACAGATAGATAGATAGATAGATAGATTGATAGATAGATAGACAAACACATGGACAGCTGGATAGACAGTAAGACAGACAGAAAGACATGCAAACAGATGAATGAAAAGAAACACAGACAGATAGAAAGTCAGCCAGACAGATAAATAGACAGACAGGCAGGTAGAGAGACAGACACATACATAGACAGACAGATAGGTAGATGGACATTCAGCTACACAGAGAGACAGACATATAGAAAGTTGGACAGACAGATGGATAGTCAGATGGGTTTATTAAGTCCCATAGTTTTTTCACATATAATGAAATCTGTATTTTAATGCCAACGTTATCAATATTATTAATATTTTAAATGCTGTGTAACGTGTAGTGTGTCATGTGCTTTTTAAAACATCTTACCCTGAGGTTAAAGTGACTTTTTTGTCACTTCAATCGGGGGTTTGAAGACAAATAAATCTGAGAAACAAAGAATAAATGCATGCAAAACTACAAATAAAGTAAAAATAAATAAAGTATGTATGGAAAACTTTGATTAGTCGGGACTTGATCACTGCTGAGGAGTCTGCAGCAGACTCCCTGCTGGAGAGGAGCTGCTGCTGCTGCTGCTGCTGCTGCTCCAGTACAGAGGGGCTGTTCCCTCAGCAGATTCCAGCTCAGTCCGTCCAGAGCAGCAGCTGGGATGACCGCTGAGGACTAGGCAGAGACGGAACGGCGCATTCAAAGGTAAGGTAAAAAAAAAGTGGCTCCGGCACCGAGGCTCTCGCCGGTGTTTACCTGTGGGAGACGCGTTTCGCTGGTTGTGTTTATGTTTTGGTGTGACGACACACGCAGACACATGAGTGGGCGAGTTGCCACTGCCGCTGCCGCTGCTGCGGCTGCTGTGTTCGGCAGACAGAGCAGGGAGTCGCATCTGCTCTGCGCTCAACATTTTCCGACGCTCCTTCAACTTAGCAGCCGCCGCCTCCTCGGCTTTCCCGCCGTCAGCTCCTGCGCCCGGTGTGGAGGATTTAGGGTCCACTTTCGGGACACCTCAACGAAAGGTGAAACGGTGGGATGACGACTGGGGTGTTTTTATTATTATTATTATCTCCTTCATTTTCCCGTCTTGTCTTCCAAGTTGACGCGTGTGCGGCGGCGGTTGCCGCGTGTGCGGCGGCGGCTGCCGCGCTCCTGTCAGTTGAAGGTTAAAGATTGCTAACCAGGCTAGTGTTAGCCCCGGTCCTCAGTCTTCACCTATACCTGGCACACACACACCAAACTCTGGGCGGATTTTCCCGCCTTTGTGTTTTTATCCGTGAATGGGAAACGTTTGTATTAGGAAAGAAAGCAATTATGGGGCAAAACGACACAGAAACCTGATGGCTTCTCTTCGGCAGTCACGCAGTGTTACTCCAAAACATCTGTTACTTATAAATAGTCAACTTGTAGAATGGCTCCGCCACATTTTCCAGTGTTTTCCATCGACGGCGCCCTGTCTTCTCATTTACCGGTCTGACTCCTTATTAAACAGCTGCCATTTCAGTGCGGTGCCGATAGTAGGTCATGTATAAACTAAAGCTGCCTCGTCCTCAGGTGTATTTTCAAGTCTTATCACAGGTTATCGGGGCTAAAACGTTAATAATACTGATGTTTTTACACGGACTTCAACCGTCCCGCTGCATCCGTGGAGTGGGAGCGTGGCTGCTCAGCTGGGATACCGTCACACCGAAGTGGGACGACCGTGTTGTCATGCCAGGTCTGTCAGTGTTTTCATAACGACGTGACGACAAATGGCAACGATGGATACGAAGGAGTTGCCACCAAAAAAAAAAAAAAAGATAAATTGCAACCAGATGTCATTGGGCTCGCTGTGATGTCTGCCACTTTGTCACACCTGCAGCCTGTGTAGATGATGGAGATGGTGGAGGTGATGGAGATGATGGCTGCTGCACGTCTGCTACGTATCTCACACCCCAATCTACCCGCCCACCCTCCCGACATTCGCCCCCGGTGTGCTTTGCTTAGACAACGTTGCTTAGACATGCACTGAAATCAGAGCAGTACTCCGGCTGTCAACGTTCGTAATGTTGTGTACTTTGGTTTATATGTCAGGATGAGATGCAGGAAAATGTTGATTTTCTGTGGCAACCCCGAGAAAAGAAGACTTGGGTTTATATTTGGCTGCTTTGTCGATGCTAACCCTTTACGGTTTGTTATGACCTGGTTTCCTTAAAAGTAATCTAATGGAAAATAATTAATTTGGGTCACAAGGCGGCAGTCTCCACCACTGCCAACCAAATCACACCTTACTGTGAGCATTCTTGGCTGGTGTGTCCCCTGGAGGTTATGTAGGTCAGGGGGGTGCTATACTCAAACAGAATAAAAAAAAACAAAAAACGTTGGTTTACTTTAAAGACTTGCGACGTTGACGTACACGTTCATTTTCTCCTTTTTGGATTTTTCAAGGGTTGTCATTGCGAATCAACCTTTTCCATCTCCTCCTGTTCTCCTCCATGTCCACCCTCACTGCATCAATCAATCTCCTATTTGTCTCCCACTCTATCTAGCTCTATCTCTTGTATGATTCTTCTACCAGTGTGTCCACTGTCCCTCCTCTGAACATGTCCAAACCATCTCAATCTGTCTTCTCTAGCTTTTTCTCCAAACCTTCCTGTCTGTGTTGTCCTTCTAATCACCTTATTCCTGATCCTGTCCATCCTTGTCTCTCCTGAAGAATTTTTTTTAACTCAGCTTCGCCACCTCCAGCTCTGCCTCCTGTCATCTGCCTATTGCTAGTGTCTAGGCTATTGCTAGCCTGCTGAAATCATAAATCTTTCCAGAGATCACAGAGATCTGATTGCAAAATCAGAAAGAGTATTTACAGTTCTCGTTTTTATTGCTTAATCTTCCACTGTTTTGTCCAGTTAACTGTGGTGAAGGAAGCTGGAATGTGGGTTAGGCCATCGGAGGCTGTTTGCGTTTTCATTCACATCTGTGCCCGGCCCCTCCTTATCCCTAATGTGTTTTACTGCTGAAAAACCTCAAGTAAACCGAAGTAAAACTCAGTATCATTAAAAGTACTTTCACTGGGAAAAACATCAAATCACACTCAGATACGTCTACTGGAGCTCAGCTGTGTGGTCATCAATCTGTGGGGCGAGGGCAGATGTTGGGCCACAGGCCACTTGCAATCGGTCCACTTTGAGAAACATTTTTCCTCAGTTTTACTTATTTACTCCATTCAGAAATAAACCTCTCATATTCTTTGCCTTTTTTATAAAAATATAATATCGCAGTGAACCTGGCTAACCAGGACTTTATACAGAAAAAGTTGCTATTACGACTTCATTCATAAAAAATGTATGGTTGTGTTAGACTCAGAACGTAGCTCAACTTCCTATTGAGTGTTTTTAAAGGCATATTTGGCAGCAGTTTTACATTTGTTGCATAAGCTGATACAACATTTTTGTGTACATTGATTTTTACCTGTAAGTCAGCCTTAGCTTTTTCCATTAGTGAGATAGTATTTAAAAACATACCATGTCCCCAGGACCTACAAGGTGCCGACAGGTCTAAGCCAGCAATCAATCAGAGTAAGGACGTCATGCCAAGGTGATCAGTATTGGTTTTTGCTATAGTCGATATGTAGGGACACCCTTGGTGGCACCTTGCTATGTGCGGGAAGGGTGTCCTTGTTTAATCCAGGGCCCTCTGCTGATGGTTTTTCACACAGTCCATGGGACAAAAGGTGAATGAGATGGTGTTAGCCTTGTCATCTTGTCTTTCTTCTCTGTCTTCCTCCCCCAAGTAGCGTGCCTTGCACTAGCAATGGTGAGGCAATAGTTTCTCTACCTATGACCCCTCTGTAAATTTAAGTAACAATAAGTTAAAACAATGCTCGGTGGGAATTCCAAAAATAGTTGCTTCTCGTCCAGGAAGCTACTTCAGATCGGTTTAGCTAGGGAACTAGACTCTTGCTGCTTGTCTTACCTATATTTGGCACTATGTTATACTGTCGCTACTGTGTCATGCACTCAGGTATTTCTTGTAGGAAGTATTGTATAAAGTATTTGTTAAAGTACTTTTAACAATGCCCAGGAGTGAACTGCTTTCTCTTATTGCCAACTCTTTTAATAGCTGAGCAGGCGTATAGTGAGCTATTATTAAATGTCAGCAAGTGAGACATTTTTCGAGACAGTGTATGCACTATTTGTAGATCGAAGATTCTGTCGAGTTGAAGAGCGAGGAAGTCCACAGCAGGAGCAGCGGCAGCCAACGACGCAGTTGCACAGAAAAGACCCGGTGGAACCCTTTTGTCAGTGTAGTAGCCTATGTGTGTTTTTGGTAGATCTTTAGTACATCCTTGAGACTTGGCTGGCATGCGAAACCAGTGCTTTGTTCGATGCCCTGAGGGATGTGAAGAATGGTGGGATGGGGAAGGTAGAAAGCCAGGGAAGGGGCTCATTAATTCCTTCCAGCAGCTGAGGAAAGGGGTGGTCAGCAAAAAAAAACCTGAGGGGCCCTCCACGGCCTGGAAATAACTCTTCCCAGTCAAACTTTGAGCAGTGGCTGCTACTGTGTTTGTGGTGTTGCAGCACTCTAATGTTTCTAATGATTTTCTTAGAGGGTATTTTTTTTTGCTACTTTCCCATTTGCATTGTTTACATTCCGTCCTGAGCTGTCTCCTTCCTAGCGCCTTCTTTTCTAGGCCACAGATATTAAGAAAACAAGCTTTTACGCCATTTGTTTTCACACCATCTGATGTTTTCCTGGCTATGGATCCCCCATTGGGTCACAGTCTGATGTCACGTTTGCCAGCCAGCCAGAAACATATGAGAGCTATTGACATTGGCACGGGGGCGACTCCTGGTGAGAATACAGTGCAGTGAATGTGATGCGTGAAATAAGATTGAATGCACATAACTCTCTGCATATATATTGTTTTATCCCGGCTGGGTGTTAGCCTAGTAGACACTCATATGTCGAGCAGATGGTTGCGTTGCCGGATATGTGTTTTCTATTTCTCAGTTTAACGCCTATATGCGTTGCCTAAGCCCTTGGGATAACCCCGGTGATTTATTTTCATGTGTTTATACAGCAGTACTCTACATCCATCCAGCCATTCATTTTAATGACAGTTAAGTTACATTGTGTGGAAGAGCCTTTTAATCCCCTATGTATAATCTGCATGTGCTGTTACTAATTACGCCATCATCTGTCTTGCAGTGAGTGTGCCGTAGCAAAGCCCGTTTGATTGTGCCTTTGTGAAATACCGTATTTGTCAGACTGTTTACTACCTTTCCCTCTATAGTGCAAAACAAGAGGCACGCAGAGTCTACATCTGATTAGCAGGAAGCCATAGTGCACTCAGCCTTTGATCATTGTGTTACTGTCGGAAAAAAAAAAGCCACACCGCTGTCATCTTTAGTAATACTACGGACCCTGACGGGAATTAATTGCCACGAAGTTGGTTTGGCAGGCGGAGGCAGAGTGCCCTGGGAATAGTTCAGGGCAGGTGAAGCCTACTGTGCGGCAGTGCAGCGCCCTGTTGGATTAATGTGTTTATTACGCTCCCCCATCTCCCCAGTAATGTTTTAGTTCCCCTTCACATGACATCATAATTTTGAAGTCCTCGCACAATCTGTTTACATGATCTGAGCAAACACTCCACCCCAAATTTTCCAGGACATTGTGTTTGGGTTGCGTTAAGGAAAGAGTCTGAGGACAATAATAAAAAAAAAAATCCCTGGTATTGAAGCCAAACTAATATAAACCTTCACGACCGAGAACAAGTCTGTGGGTTTGGTCTGTTCTGTACTTCAGTCCGAACCAAACCGTAGGAGACGATGGACTAAAAACAACATCAGCTCCCTCTCCTCCTCCTCTCCTAGCCAACACCCCTCCACCCCCCATCCTGCCTTTGATTTCTCTGCCAGTGTAATGAGTTTTGGACCGAGGCAATGCAGCGGGAATATCTGGAGCAGTGGAACGCCATTGTGTGTAAACTGTCAGTCACAACAGCAAACAATTGTTGTCTTGGTTTGCGCAACTGGGTAACGATTCTTTTCCACCTTAACCTTTTCCTATGATGTAATTGACGACTTGGCCCGACTGTAACTGTCGCTCTCTGCTTCGTAGAGTTGGGTGGGGTCACCAAGGGAAAGTACATGGGTTTATTTTATTTTGTTTGAAGAGACTTAACATGAAACAGACTTGTAAACACATTTTTTCTCTCTACTCATGACTGCAAAAGTCGAGACAAGTGGAGTTCTCAGACATGCTAGGCCAACTTTCTAACTAAAGGTTATGACTAAAGGCTTAAATTCAGATATGTTTTGTTTTTTTCTCTGTTTGAAAAAATACAGGCATTGAAGGGAAAGGCAAGAGTGTAATGATAATATTAATCAATTTAAATTGGACAAATATGACGGGCCGGATTAAAGAGCCATAAGGGCCGCATTCAGCCCTCGGGCCATAGTTTGCCCATACCTCTCTGATGCTTTCAACTACCATTCTTTCCTTCGTCTTTTTCTTCTTCTCCTTCTCCCCTGTGATAGTGGATTTTTGGCATCTAGATTAGAAAGAAACGATGGAAATCACCCCTTGAATTCACCTTTACTTCTGCTGCGTTTAATTCCAGTTTGCAGTGGACTGTAACTGCCCTTAACTGGTAGAAAGGCAGCTGAGCCCAGCAGAATTTTTCATGATAGATGGTCTCTGTTCAGAGAGCAGATAAGTCGATATGAGATGCCCACACATAGTGCTTATAGTTTATCAGACGTACATTGGACTTCCCGAAGGTCACATGTACAGTACAGCGAATAGGACTGTCTGTGTGGTCCTCAATTCAACTACTTTTTTGTTTTTTTTTCTGAAAGACTAACAGGAGATTTTCGGTACGCCTCCTCCTGTCACCGACACACTTCCCCCCTCCGCTGAACACAGTAACGTGATGTCAGATAAATAAACAATCTACAGGTGGTGGCCGTTCCCCGAATGTGATGGGCTGTCATCTCTGAGGAAGCAGCGTGCGTGCTCAGGACAAACAGATGCAGACCACTGACGGGCCGCGTTACACACCCACACGGGTCAGCTGTTGTAAATCTGACAAGACTGGGAACAATGTGGTCAAGAGGTGCGGCTCATGTGGAATATTTTGGGAGGCAGACTTAACTGTTTTTTCGCCACAGGCTGGAGTGGGCTTGAGTCTGTTGTGTAATGGTCCTCTTTACGGGGCCTATTAAAACCAGATTGCTTTTGTTTGTAGTCATTTGGCTTTAGTAGGTATGTGCTATTTTCACACATCTCCCAGGTTCTATTGAACTAACTGCTCCTTAATAGGAACACAAGGTCCAAGCCTATAGCCTGAATATCTGTTCAAAATGTAAGTACCGTAAGATTCATTTATGTTAAGAACTTTTGTGCCACTTCTTCACTCCCTGAGGCCCGTTCTAGGGTTCTGTCCAGCTCTGTCTGTCACTCACGTGTGACTCGGATTTTTCACACCTTCATACTATGCGCTCATCTCAGCTGGGTCATGCATAAGAAGTTGACACCAAACTGTCAAGCTGCCATGCTCCTGCAGCATGCTGGGGGGGTAGCCACAAGTAAGGGCTTACTTTGTTTCCACACCCCAAAAAACATATATGCTATGTATGTATATACTATATAGTAATAAACTGAAATAAAAAAATCTTAGCTGAAACTGGAAACCGATAATAAGGAAATGAAAGGAAAAATCTATAAATATATTCATAAATACATTTATGAATATATTTATATGATGTAAATATATATCAACGCTAAAGTCAAGTGACTTGTTAAATATGACATACTGAAAACAAGGAAATTGATGGAAAAATATATAAATATATTCAAAAATATATGCATGAATATATTTATAAATGGAAATATATATCAACGTTGAAGTCAAGTGACTTTTTAAATATGGCATACCAAAAATAAGGAAATTGATGGAAAATATATAAATATATTCATAAATATATGCATTAATATATTTATAAAATGTAAATATATATCAACACTGAAGTCAAGTTACTTGTTAAATATGGCATACCGAAAATAAGGAAATTGATGGAAAAATATATTCATAAATATACGCTGAAGTCAAGTTACTTGTTAAATATGGCATACCAAAAATAAGGAAATTGATGGAAAATATATAAATATATTCATAAATATATGCATGAATATATTTATAAAATGTAAATATATATCAACACTGAAGTCAAGTTACTTGTTAAATATGGCATACTGAAAATAAGGAAATTGATGGAAAAATATATAAATATATTTATGGATATATTTATATGATGTAAATATATATCAATGCTGAAGTCAAGTTACTTGTTAAATATGGCAGAGTGAAAATAAGGAAATTTAATAAATATATTCATAAATATATGCATAAATATATTTATAAAATGTAAATATACATCAATGCTAAAGTCAAGTGATTTGTTCAAAATGGTATACAGAAAATAAGCAAATTGATGGTAAACTATATAAATATATTCATAAATATAATCATGAATATATTTGTAAAATGTAAATATATATCAACGCTGAAGTCAAGTGACTTGTTAAATATGGCATACATACAGGACTAATGGCCGTTGGTGAATAAATGTATCTTATATATGCCGGTATATATTGCTTTGCCATGACTGTAGGAGATACATAAAAAGTGGTGGCCCTGCATAGTTTTGCTTTTAGTCATTATGTTGTTACAGTTGTAGTGACTGATTAGGTTGTCAGCGGGGAAGCGCCACAGCAAGTTTTGATATTTTGTGCTTGCTTTGCAGCATATGTTATCCATAAACGTTGTCATTAATTTCCCTCTTTCTTCGAGCTGTGTCATTAAAAATACGACTGCAGCAGCAGATCTGCACTCTTTTCTACTTTGGTGCCAATTTCCAGTGGCTATCATTTGCAATCTGTTGTTTTTACACAATAAGGTATTTAGCAAAACCCAGTATTGTTATGTTTTTGGACACTGGAATCCGACCATTGTTTGATAGAGAGATTTTTTGTTCCGATGGATATGTAGAGTTAGGCGTTTCTATAAGAATCCCTAACCATCATTCCATCTTTGCTCACTTATCTGGGGCCATGTTGTCAAGGTATCAGTCTGAGTAGGGATATCCAGACTTCCCTCCCTCAAGACTCTTCCTCCAGCTCATCTAGGGGATCTCTGGGTGTTTCCAGGCAAGCCGAGATACACACCTACTCCAGTGTGTCCTGGGACCTTCTCTGGGTCTCCTACCACTGGCAGGAGTATCCGGGGGACATATGTCCTAGATGCCAAAGCCATCTTAACGGACTCCTCTTGATGTGGAGGAGCAAAGGCTCTACTCCAAGTTCCTCCTGGGTGACAAAACTCCTCACCCTATCTCGAAGGGAGCGCCCAGTTGCCCTACAAAGAAAGTTTATTATGACCACTCCAGAGAGCACGTCAAGGGTTTGGCGTTTCTACAAGACGCCCATTAGTAGTAGTAACAGTAATAGTACTGAGAACCTGATGCTTTTTTTTCTTTACAAACGACATAAGGTCTTGCTGCCACCTAGAGCCTGGAGGTCTCTTCATCGTTCCGGCAATATAAGCAGCAGCACAAGCAAGTCATATACTGTATATTGGAAGCCTGTCAGCACCTCATCACGCTCCCTCATGCTCACCCTACTATTTTCCGCAGTTCTGTGCCAGACAAATTGATCTTCATTTAGCAAATTAATTTGATAAAATCTGCATGGGATTATACTCAACTAATTAAAAATAAAGAAAAAGAAAGGACCTAAATATCGTTTAGCTGTGTTCGTAGTGCATATGTAAGTCAATATTGAAACCATTTTTGGTGTTTATGTGGTATGTGGTCTGCGTCCGTATGTAGCTTTGGTCTCCAGAAGACATGACTTTGACAAAATTGACGACTCCCATGTGTTCTCTGTTCGAAACGATCCGTCTTCTCCTTGTTTCAGATTCGATGCTCGGTTTGATTCAAGTAATCACTGCGATCCTCCCCGTTTTGGACTGCATTTACAAAATTACACTCCACTATGATGTATGAGGTCACTGGAGCGTATCGCCTATTTTGGTCTTGTTTCCAAAAGGGAAACTACATTTCTTCCAACTCCTGATGAGATTCAAGATCAAATACAGTGCACATAGGAATATATATTGAATTAATTTTTTTCTACAAGTTTGGGCGCTGTGTTGGAGCATTGTTTTTTTCTCAGTAGTGGCTATATGTGTTGCAGTTTCAGTTTTTATCCCAGTTAGTTGTAAGAATATTTGACCGCCTGTGTCTGAGTATATTGTGTGAATGGAATGACATACTTTCTAGGATTCCTGTATACTGTTACGCGTTGATTGCTTTACTTCCCTCCGCCTTTTAAAGTATGAGCTCTGCCTTTGCCTTGTGGCAGATGGGACATAATCCCTGTATTCTATAAAAAGATAAATGTATCTAGAGTTTACTGAAACACAAGCGACGAGATACAACAAACACAAGTCTCCAGTTTCCCCCCTGAGAAGATTATTCAAAATACAAAACACAGGAAAGCTAACTCCAGGAAAATGAACTGGGCTAGCGCCAAGAGTCAACCTTCCAAAACTAATAGGTTTAAGGTTTTTAAATTAAAAAGATAATCCCATTAGTGAGCCAGACATACAAAGACAGGCACATTTCATGGTGGTGGATTCCGTTAATCAGCCGTTAGGCTATCTTTGGCTTTAGGTACGAGGAGAGAGGGAAGCCAGTGAGCTCAGGAGTGGTGATGCGGTTCTAAGGCAGGGCTCCCCTAACAGATGGATTGTATAAAGAGTGTATTAGGTAACTAAATACACGGTAATCTATTGGCTGCATGAAACATTTCACCCATTTGTGTTAGGTCTGTGCAATGCTTTGACTTTCATCCTGCTACCAAACTGTGCTAGCATAACGGGTTGTTGAATTGTCTAAGTGACACTGGGAATCAGGTAGGATGTATCTCAAATAAAAACTTCCAGATTGTTTTTACTGTGGGTTTGTGTCGTGATTGAAACGAGCCAGGCTTGACTTGCTCAAGGGCATGAAGAGCACAAACTCGCTGAGTGTGATGCCTTTTCTGGTTGGGCTAGTCCAGTGATTTTTTACTATAGGACCTTGGCCGGCGCTTGGACATCCAACATCACCTAGAGGGTTGGACACCTGTGGGCTGGAACGGGCACAGTACTGCATAGCAGTACACTTTATTTACAAATCTTTCATTATTTTCTTTTAACTTGTGATTGATTTTATATATATTGTTATAAATTTCTCTCGTATACATATTAGCATCACATCAGAAAGGTTAAGAACCTCTGCAGCAAGACCTTTTTTAGGTGTAAAAGTAAATGTTATACTTAATTTTCTTTCTTTCTTTTGTGTTAGATTACCAGAGACAAAAAGTGAAAACTTGACAAAAAGTACCTTTGGGTACACTCCATCAAAGTTTTTCAATGTTGATCGTTCCATGATTAAGGTTACTGTAGTGTGGTACTGCTGCTTGCTCACTGATGCAAAAACCCGAGCATTGTTTGGTTGCCAACTTTTACCGTAAAACTGTACAG
Organism: Paraplagusia blochii; assembly: GCA_016785265.1. NCBI lineage: Eukaryota > Metazoa > Chordata > Actinopteri > Pleuronectiformes > Cynoglossidae > Paraplagusia > Paraplagusia blochii. The sequence goes on along the minus strand of JAFBJS010002551.1, from coordinate 13,048 downwards.
TCACCTTGACTGTCCTTCGTGCCGTAGTCAGAAATAATTTGGGGGAGTTTTTGTTTATTTTGGTGTTTCTTTGTCTCTTGAAAGTGTGTTTTGGTTGGGGTTGGGGTGATAATCTCTAGAGATATGAAGATATCGGATGTTCTTGTTTTGTGAAATGGCATGTAGAGAACATTTTTGTGCCCATTCAACACGGGGTAGGACACAACTTAATTTGTCATTTTGTGTCCTCATGTCCTGACGTCATATTCATTTCCCCCCTCAGACATGGCCTCTGCCGCACCACTGTGCTGGTGATCCAGTCAATGCAAAAAGGAAGGAGTAGAGACGGCGCTTCAGGTGAACTACCGTTGTCTTTCTCAAGGACAGAAGCAGACGGAGGACAAAATACATTCCTACCCGAATAAGCAAATGTGACCATGTACAGTGTTGAGGACCTTCTTATCTCTCATGGATACAAGCTGCCCAAACATACCACCTCCTCATCCACACCTACCCCAGACCAAGCGTCCTCCTCACGGCAGGCGTCCTCATCCCCTCTGCCAACCTACAACAGACACCAGGAAGTATTGGAAAACAGACCTGGCTCCAGAGCAGTGAATGGCATCGAGAGGGGTCCAGACACATCCTGTGGAAACGGGGGTGGCACCAAGCAGCCTCAACCATACAGCAGTAACAATAACAATGAACCCAGAGACAGGAGTCAGTCCAGGCGGGAGGGCGAAGGTCGAAACCATGGTGATATCCATTCATTGGGAGAATCGCTGACTTCAGATAGTGGGTAAGAACCAAGTCTTGGCTAAACCTTTTACGTACTTACATCTGTTCCCTGATATATATTTACTACTGTCAGTAATGGCATTATTAGTGTAGTAATTATCGCATTAACACAGAGATTACCTTAATTTCCCTGGGGGTACTCATGGGGGGTTTAGAATCTATCTATCAACATAAACCAGGGGTTCTCAACTGATCTGATCTTAAGAACCCCCCATCACCCCTTAATGGCAAACCATTAAATGACAGTTTATTTATTATAACATTTAGTAACATTTCAGTAACTGTTCTCTCAAAGTGTATTCCGTAATGTGTTCTGGCAATTAAAATAATATATATATATATTTTTTGCCCCGGCAAATCATTCTCCAGTTGAGAATTGTTGAGATACGTATAGTATACCATATTATTCTTACATTTTCATTAGCTATAATAGCTATAATGAAATATAATTTAACTATTTCCTGAACCGGAAGCTTACTTTTTTATTTTCGTATTTCATGAAATGGGCTGGATTGAAACCCCAGAGGGACTGGTTTAGGCCCAGGGCCGTATGTTTGACACTGCTGCCCTAGACAGATGCAAAATAAAGGGAGCGATGGAGAGAAGCTAATGCCTGATTCCAGATCAGCCGTTGACAACTGATGGAATTCATGTTTATATAATGTGTCTGTTGAAATCTAACGCTATACTAAATGTTACTCACATACCTACACGTGTCCTTTACGGTGACTTTGATCAACTTTGATTCAACGGCGTCTAATCTGCAGGGGAATTTTTTCGAATTTGTAGTTGGAATTACCGATCTGCATGCCACAATCAGGCATGCAAACTTCTACGCACCCCCGGTTGCCAGGTCTGTTATAATGTTGTTGCTTGAACGAGTTCTTCTGGTTCAAAGGCTTTACATGTTCTTACATAATGCACCAGTCATGAATAATACAACGTTCGTGTAGGGTTTATTTTAAATATGAATGTTGAGTATCGGCTATTTTTAGCTCAGTCTGGGATTATGCAATGAAAACCCTCATGGGTTCGAGATTTCTGGTACATGTGGCATTTCAACAGATGTCACTTGGCTGCAGACGATGGATTTTTCTCTCTCTCTCTCTCCCTCCCATGAAAACATGATTGTTTTGTTTGCCTTTTTCAACCAATCTAAGGGAGTTAATGTGCAGGAAAGTGAATACAGCTGTTATGCTATGTGTGGACAATTAGGAAGAGTTGTCGTATATCTTTCCTTCTTTTCCTTGCATTTCGTCTGGAGGACTTTGTGTCCTAATCCCCTTAAGCCTCAAGGCAGCATCTGAAAATAGTCAAATGACCTTGAGTTGTGTTAATGTTGGGTGTTTTTTTTTTCGACCCTCTTTTCGCATTCATTTGTTGAGATGACTAATCCGCACTTTCATGACACTGCTTCGGGAATGTGGGAGTTCCCGAGACATATGTTGTGCAATTTCAGTCTGTTTTGGTTTATCCTTCCCTCGTTTTTTTTTTTTTTTTTTTTCCCTTCTCATCCAAATCCATGTTCCCGGCGGTGGCAGTAAGATAAGGAATGACCCAAACTCAGATCTGTGCTTAGACCCGGTTAAGCCAATCATGGCAACTCATCTCATGTAGGATGTCTGGGGGATTTAGAAAATTAGACATGCTACCTGTTAAGTTAACATCAAAGATGTGTATAAGAGACAGTTGATGGGTCGCAGGGGCAGCTGACCCCACTCAAATCCCAGTGTGAGCCTCACTATATGGGTCGGGACCGCAAGTGGCAATCTGTCAGCTGATGGATCTAAACCTGAAGCCTCGCGGTAGAGCAATTCCTTAACCACTAGGCTAGCCAAATTCTACTATTAATTTATATTATTATCACACTTCTGCCTTTTCCCTGTGATGGCAGCAGAGAAGCGTCAATAGTGTCGAAAAAGACTGAAAACTTTCTAGCATTTTATCCTTTATTCATAACTTTCACACATCATTTATCTTAGTTCACACAAATACCCAATCTCCCGTATCAAATTTTATGGCCCACTGTTGTCTGGGAGCTGTCTCTTATACACATCTGGGAGTTCCCGAGACATATGTTGTGTAATTTCAGTCTGCTTTGGTTTATCCTTCCCTCGTTTTTTTTTTTTTTTTTTCCCTTCTCATCCAAATCCATTTTCCCGGCGGTGGCAGTAAGATAAGGAATGACCCAAACTCAGATCTGTGCTTAGACCCGGTTAAGCCAATCATGGCAACTCATCTCATGTAAGGATGTCTGGGGATTTAGAAAATTAGACATGCTACCTGTTAAGTTAACATCTTCTATTTAGTGTTAAGTATAAGAATGTCACTGATGCTCTCGTCTTCTGACCCATATTGAAGCATTCACTCGGCAAATGTTCCATTGCGTCTTTAGCACCCGTCACGCAACATGCGATCAAACATCCTTCCAAACACACAGCAGTGTTCCTCCCGCTGGTAAAGGGAGGTCACACTCATTACTTTCTCGCAGTTGAAGCTACAGATCAATGATTTAGAAAGATTGTCAATGAAGTGTCCTTTGAAATGTTGATTTGTGTGGAAGGACACCGGCGTCAAACAGCCAGTGTGAATTATTTGTTTGCATTATGACCATGGAAATCGGTAGCGACGCAACGCTGCTGTGCTATTTATAGATGTCTGTCTCCATCTAGAGGACTCATATAAAGGCAACCTTTCAATGTGTAGTTACAATAAGGGGGCAAGTTTTTGAATAGCAAATGTATTGTAAAATATAAGGAAATAAAAGAAAAACAAGTATATTCAGGGACGTAATGTCATTTGATTTAATTGACATGAATAATTCTGTGTCTCTTGATTGTGACAATAACTAGCCTCCTGTATCTTCTTTCCCAGATTCTGCGAAGGTACCAAGGGTCCTCAGTCACAGTCCAAGGATGTATCATACTGGAGGCGGAAAGGCCAAGATTTTACAGTGTTGCTGGATTACACTGACCCCAAGGAGTCTCATGGGGGGAGAGGACAAGGCGGTCAAAATACGTCTGAGGGTCCTCAACAAGCTAGGGGCCAAGAGATGTCCGCCGAAGACCGCCAGAGGGCAGCTAAAGAGAGGCAGCGGTGGGCGGCCCAGGTGCAAGCCCAGTCTCAGGCCCAGGCCCAGGCCCATGCAGAGGCCCAAGCTCAGGCTCGCTCCAAAGAAAGGGAGGCGGCCCTTCATCAGTGGAAGATTGCAAGTGAAAGAAAATGCAGTAGCCTAGGGGCAGAGGAATGGCGACCAGCTGTGCACTTTCGCCGGCAACTATCACAGAGTGAGGGTGAGCGGTGGGCCCAGGAGCAGCAGAGATTCCATGCCAGGACGCCTGAAGGGATGGTAGTCCACCCAAGAACCAAAGCCAAATCACAGTCCTTGCCAAGGATGTTGCAGCCTGAGAGCCTGCAATATGTGGACATAGCATCATCTGGTCGGGAACTGTATAGGCGGGTCAACGGCCACCCACTGTCACAGCATGACCTTTCCAGGGTCCATCGTTGGCCGGAGAATGGCAGGCCAGCTAGTGCACACCAACTCTCAAGGACACCAAAGTCTCGCTTCACCCGACCCCCAAGACCTCCCTCCTATGAAATGCACCAGCAGATCAGGGGAAGCTATGAGATGTTGTCTGGGAGAGACTCAGCTACCATTCCACCAAGTAGGGATAGAACCCCTCACCCCGAATCAAGGACAAGTGACCTCCACTTGGACTATTTTGCACAGGACTCTGGGCCCCCCGGATACATCCCGCCTCCATCATATAAAAGAGCCCCTATAATGATTGGTGGACACCAGGAATATGGGCAAATTGCTGTCGACTACAGGTACATTTAAATATCTTGAATTATTCGATAAGGACATTTTTATAGAGTTCTCTCCTACACGGTAGATGTGTTCCGGGGCTTCCCTCTAGGGAATCTGAAAATCCTATTTCTTAAACATGTTTTTGTGTTCTTTTCTATAGGTATCAAGGTGGCATGTACCAGCAGTTACATGCTGCTCCTGATGGATCTCACTGGTTCACCAGACACAACGGAGGATCTTGGATTGATCCACAAAGAGAGAGGAGCCTGTCCTGTCAGAAGCAACTATATCCTGTATATACTTCCCAGGAGCATATGGGCGGGGGTGTCCAGTATATTTCCTTTGATGATCCACGTATCCGGCATATTTCCTCTGCCCTGGGTGGCAATTCCTTAACAGACGCTGATAAGATTCGGCACATTCGCAACGAGCTTCCCAGTGTTACCGTGTCAGAACCTGCACCTGACGACAGTGCCTTTTTGCCCCCACCGCTGGGGCCATTCATTGCTGCGAAACTGGCTGATGATGCTCACCAGACATCTTCTAGTAACTTTGTCAATGACAATAACAGGTGGCACAAAGATTTGCACAAAGAGACTGTAGATAACTTTCCAGCACCTGACCAAAACTGCAACCACAGATATGTTAAAAAGCATAATTCACCGTTACCTGACTTTCAAGCCCCAATCTCTAGAAGTTGCTCCCGCCAGGGATCCAACTCCGACCAAGTATTTGCAGAAACGATCACACAAGTGAAGAAAATTTCACCACAGTGTACATCTGATAACAACAAGAACACTAAGAGAAGAGTCAGTGAGACAATCTTTTGCCTTGTGTCCGTTCCGATTCACACACCCATTAACATAAGCAAAGACTTGTCGGCGGATCAGAACAACAACGACACGTTACGGAGTCCGAGTGTCGCCAGTACCGAGACGTTCGCGGTGGGCCTGAGGGAGGGCCAAAACATCCGTAGCAAATCTGTGAACGAGATTCCCATCAAACCTCATTACTCCTCTCATCTACACACCAGCAATACATCGGCCATGAAGAACTACAAGAGAGCTCCGCTAAGAAAGGAGATCATAGACGCATGGGCCCTTCAAGCCAGTCAAGACAAGGAGCTGTGCTACGCTGGTTCTTGGCCTGGGAACCAGTACCGTAATCAGGAAACACAGACAGGCTCACCGCTGAAGGTGGTGAGAAGTCCAGAGGCCCAAACACCTTCTGTGGAACAGGAGTCCCCTCAGTCTGCCTCTGATAAAACCACAGATATTGGCGTGGGGACGGACAGCATTTCCCCCTACAGTTGTCCCATGACCGGTCAGAGAGATCTTCACCTGTCCAGCAACAGCGCCTTCTCTTGTCTCAACTCCACGCACTCATCACTGTTACAACCGTCACATCAACCGCTGCAGGCGGATCCATCTTCTCCATCCAACACTCATGAAGAGGCAGAGCAGCCATCATCTCCCAGGAAGAGCAACTCCATCAACTCTGACAGTGCCGACCAAGTTGCCTTTGGGCAATTTCTCTTAAAGCCTGTTAACCGTCGGCCATGTGATGCCATTGGTGAATTGGAGAGCATAAATAAGGAAATGGAAGACACAATCAGCAAGCGACCCAACACGGGTCAAAGCATTGAGTTCCTCGATGGTGTGAATAATAGACTAAACCAGTTGAAGTCAGCACATTTTATTTCTGGTCCAGAACCAGGCAGGGAAGCGATCAGCCTTCCTCCAATGCACATGGATAAACCCACCAGTATAAAAGTCAGGTCAAAATCAACCAATGATATGGAGCCTGAAGATGTAGGCAGGGCGTTGTCCCAGTTCCAGACCAACAACATGACATTGAACAACAACCAGTCGGTGCTACTCGATACAAGCCTCACAAACAACTGCCTCTTGTCTTCACTATCCCCGCACAATGATACAAACCTCCTCTACAGGCAAGACATCCCGGTCCCTGAAGAGTCCTTGCTCAGGGATGTTGGGCTCACTGTGTACACAGAGACACCAGGGGGCCCTGGTGAGCCCGTGCAGCGATCACTTTCAGTTCCGTTGCCACTGATTCACAGGGATCAACCAGATCTGCCGCCACAGAATAGGGAAGCGCTGATTAAAAAAGGCGGTAGCTCCGAGCATATCTCAGCGAAGGAATACAATGTTAACGTGGAGTTACAGAGGAATAACATCTTGGAAATGGTTCCACCATTCAGGGATGGGAGTAATTTCAACAAATCGAAGAGGGATAGCGGTATATCCCCAACAAAGGAATGCTTGCTTGTCTCAAGACTGACCAGAGAGACCTCTTTCATATTCGAAGAGGACGATGACATGAAGAAATATAGCATTCCAGAGGCTCTTGCGTACAACAAGGAATCAACAGTGGCGGACCAACACCTTGAGAACTTGTTGATTCAAGATGAAGCAAACGCTTTACCTGCAGAAGACCTAAGCAACCTGTATGAGAAAAAAAGTGCACAAGGTATCCCTGAAAATGAGTCCATTGAGCAGCGGGCTGCAAGGATTCTAGGCATCTCTGTTCCGGTTGAGGCCTTAGGTGTGGCCGACAGGCTATCCGAGGAAAACGGGGATGAAGCATACACCACTGTGAAACCAATAGGTCTAACTGAAGAAACCAAGCAGGTGTTGGAACTGTCTGAGCAGGTGAATAAGGAGCCATTGATTGTCCACCAAGAGACAAAGGTAGATGGTGATCAGGAGGATGAGGACAGACAAAAACTCAGCAGCAACCACAACAATGGTAGTCCAAGCCAGGATGATGAGAGTCCCTCAGCTGTAGTACTAGATCTGCCCGAGTTCCCACCCAACCATCTCCCCCTGTCCCTCCCTGTCAGTCCAGATCAGAAGCTATCGCTGAACAAGAGCAGCAATGACAAAAAAGGACGAGGAGCAGCGTGCAAGCTAATTGAATCCCTGCAAGATAAGCTGAACTCATCGGCCTCTTCGTCTGCCGCGTCTCCGGGAAAACCAACCGTAGAAAGAATGACACGTTTGAAAGAACTGGATTCAGTGTCCAGAATTAGACGTCTCAGTCTGAAAGGGTCCGAGCTTGAAGTTGAGGTTGTTTTCGAAGAGGAAAAAGAAGACAGAGAGGACGGGAAGAACTCAGGAGAAGTACAAGAAAATGTTGAGAGGCTAGAAAAGGATAAGGAACCGAATGAAGAAAGGAAGAACTCTGAAAATAATGACGTTGCACATGAGATTGGTGATGAAGTAGGAGAGACCAAAGACTGTAAATCAGAAGACATAAATGAAGTTGCACGCAATGACGAGCCAAGTCACCTAGAGGGAGCTGGAGAGGTAGTGGAAGTATGTGAAAAGGACAGTAATGACGCCAATGACGTGGGGGTCAAAGTAAAAACCGAAGAGCCAGGCGGAGAGTTAGAATTAAAAATTGTGGAGGAGGACGTGGAGAAAGTAGCAGGAAAACCAAAAGGCAGAGAGAATGTTGAAGAAAAGTGCAAAGTGGAACCGTTGGAGGAGACAGAGAGGATAAAGAGACCCAAACCAAAGCAGCGCACCATGCTCCAGAAACCTCCTCTGCTCCCAAAACCTCGCAGCGTTCCTAAAAGGGAAATAACACTGCCCCCTGGCTTCAGCTCTGGATCCTCAAGTATGGAGGACGAGAACATGCTTTCTGTCCCAGGTGGGTGCAGTGGATTTAGAACCTTTTCCCCCGACCAAAAAAGGAACCCACATGGTGCCAAACTCTGGTGTAGTGGCGAAAATGGCTGTCTCCCAAACTTTCAACCCGGGTTCATATCCCAGCCTTTGCAGAAGTAAAACTCAGGTCGTTCCATAGTGTAGCAGTTGGAATGTCTACCTGAAGCAAGCCAAAGGTCCTGGGTTTGATTCCCAGAGGAACCATATCCTTGTCAGCCTCTCCAGAGCAGTTAAATCAACTTCTGCTAATAATATATTGAATTTCACAATTGGGGCCACAATTTGTCCTAAAATTGGACAAGTCTAAAATGACGCCATCTACTGGGGCAACACAGGCATTGCAGGGAAAACACATAATAATATAGATAATTTATTTAAATTGGACAAGGTTGATAGGCCGCAATAAAAAGCTCAATGAGCCACATTTGACCCTAGGCCTTAGTTTGTGTAAGCCTCTCAGCTGTGCTCACTACTGACCACCGACATCCAGGCGACACAATTGGTCCTAAAATTGGACACGGTTGCCCCTGTCCAGAGACTAAAGAAAGTAATGTATGAAATCGAAAACCCGACGTTTCTGATACCTTTTATGACGTAATTTACTGGGGAAATGCCCAATTAATAAATTATTTAATTTAGACAAGGTTGGTGGGCCTCATTTAAAAGCCTCATGGGCCACATCCGGCCCCCGTACCTTAGTTTGCCAGTGCCTGCTATAGAACATTTAACTGAAAAAACTGAAATGTCTCTGCCGTAGGTGCGAGCAAACAGCATCACCCTGACTTGTTATCGATTGTGACACCTAATTTCTCTCTTCTCCACTTTCTCATCAGACTCCTACGACCCCAGTCGGGTGGAGAGAGTGTAACCCCTCGACTCCTTCCTCCGCCACTGTGGGAAGTGCGTCTTTCTTACGTTAACAGCTTTTCCCGGCAACAAAGGCCTTCATTCCATCTCGCGGCTCAGTCGAGCGCGTCCCTCTCCGATATCGTCACACATCACTTCTCGCAGAAATGACCGTCCTGATGCCACCGGGACATTTTTACATCCAAATCCTGCCAATTCTCTGGGTCTCCGCTGAACCTGTTTGTTGTTTTTGCCCACACGGGTGGATATTCTCCTTCCAAACTCTTCAGGTTTTTTTTTTTTTTTTGTTAAAAAAAAGAAATAAATAAACTAAACAAAATGCATGTTGTTATAACCCTGTGTGCGCTCAGTCTCCTGTCTAAGCCTGGGCGCCGAACAATGAATGTAAAAGTGCTTCTGCTCAGCAAACACTAGAAATGTAACGTGTAAAAGTCAGAAAAAAAAAAAACAAAACAAAAAAAAATACCCCACAAAGCAACAGTATTGCATTACAATCAGTATTAACCTACACCAAATGTAAATAAGAAAGTTATACCATTTATAAGAATATGACTAAAATAATTTAGGGCATTTAATTGATAAAGAAATGTATATTTTCATATGTGTGATATAATGAGACTAGATTTTTTTTTGGTTGTGGTGTCGTCGTGGGTGCGTTGCTAATAATAAACAAGTTGCTCTTTATTCTTATACTACGCGTGATAGAGAATGTACTCAGATTGTCGGGTCTGCAATTGAGAAACACTGTGGTCTTCGTAAAGTTTCGAGAGCAATATAGTCTCCGCGCGCAAGAGCGCACGTGTTCTAACTCAACATGTTCGTCTACACTCGTCAGGAGACGAGTTTTTTTTTTTTCGTTCGCATCTCTGCCATCTTGTACATACGTTAGTGTGTTCAGTGTGTCGCCCCCATGGTCAAAAATCTCAGTAAATCCAACCAGAAGGAGGAACATGTCAGTTCCTCCCTCTTTTCCGTTCTCTGGTGCTTTCAATATTGGCACCAGCAACTAGTCATCAACATAATCGCCATTCCCCTTGCTGTTCAGGAAAAGAAAAATATATATATATATATATATATATTTTGTGGTGTAAAACAAAGTCTTATTCATATCTTAGTTTCGCAAGTGCTTATTGCGGGTAACGACAGATGTAGCTATATCGATCGCAGTGTGCCTTGCTCACGCTGTTCCCGTGGAGATCTCGCAGAGAATTTATTCCAAGTCACGCAAACATTTTAACATTTCGTATTTTTTTTTTCTTTTAACAAAATGCAAATATTTGGGCAATAACGAATACGGAGCAGTTGGTGCTTTGTTAATAATTTTAAGTTCCGTTCTGACAATTGGTTTTAACATACATATGCTTAGGATGTACGATTAGCAATACAAGGAAATCTTACTAAACCAAACTTTGTTCTATGCATCAGACATAAATATTCACTGGGTGTGACTCCAAATACGAGAAAAATACATATATATATTAAAAGCTAAAGCTGTAATTCTTTTGCTTTTTTGACCGTGGTCCCTTTCTGGTCCGGCTGTGTTTGATGTTACAGTCGTTGGATGTGGTTCTGACCCTAGCCAGCATTTGTGTGGATTAAAAGTAGGCTGGGATTTAGCGCCCACGCGGGCCCCCCACTAGATGGCTCCATACAAATCGCCTATTTTCGAGTCGGGGCATTTATATGTAGCCTTTAACCCACATTGGGTCCGCATGGACATGCTGGCTCGGGAGGTGTCGTCTTCGTGCTGTTATCGACCCAGTACTCGTACCTCTGTGTTCCAGGTACTGTTATCTGGCCATTCTCATACATTCTCTTTCTACTGCGGATTCTTTGTAACCTTCTATAGACTATTGTTGCACACCTTGCTTTGATATTTTCTATTTTCATACAAGTATGTACAGCTTCTTTTGTATGCACAGCATCTTTTCTTTCTCCCTTTTTGTGCATGGACCGTGTGTGGAAGAGGCATTTGCATATAACTGCATTTGGTACTACACAGCTAATAGACAAGTGTTATATTTCATATAATGTATATTTTATTTTCTAGGTTAAGCCACATATTTAAACAGAACAAACATATTTTTAGATTATTGTGAAAAGGGAGCTGTTTTTTCGAAGGCACGATAGTTGTCTTCGGGTTCATGGTCGTTAATAGAGACTCGTTTGTGCTGTTGTACAGTACTGCAGACTATTAATAAATAAAAGACTTTGCATGAAAAAGTGTTTTTGACTGGGTGGTATTACTTTTAGAAATGATGTAATAAGTACAATTACAGTATTAATATAAGAAGTATTTTCATATTAATATATACAGTATGTAACTAGGGTCACAGACAGCTGAAAAGAGACTCTTATTTTGGAGAAGCTCTGGAGGGAATTTAGCTAAATCTGTTTTTCTGATCTTTGGTGAAGTCGCTACTTCATGAGTGAGATTCACCTAAAAGTGAAGTCACTGCGATGGCCGGGAATCGAACCCGGGTCAACTGCTTGGAAGGCAGCTATGCTCACCACTATACCACCATCGCCATGGAAAATATTAACGCATAAGATCGTACTGTATCGAAGAAACAGACAAGGGTCACCTTTTACAATAGCCTTTAGTGCCCTCTAGTGGCCAGAACACAACATTGTCGCATACAACGGAAGTATCTCCTGAATGGGCTCTAACATATTCCCATGAAAATAGGCACACAATTAAGGAATTAAGAGCGGAACTAATTTTAAGTTTTGTGTTACTGCGATGGCCAGGAGTTATACCCAGGTAAACTTCTTGGAAGGCCGCTATGCATGGGGAAAACATCTGCATGAGGAAAAAAAACAAAAAGTGTTCCTGGGCTTCGTCGCCATCTTGTGGCCATGGGCCCATATTGTTTTCTCAAATTTCAAGCAGTTAACTACAAAGGAAATTTGGGTAAAAGTAGATTTGGGTAAACTAAGGCCACGGGGCCAGATGTGGCTAATATGGCATTTGGTTTCGGCCCACTGAACTTATTACAGCTATACTCACCACTACGGTATACCACCATCGCTGCGAAAGCCCTTTCTCAAAACAACCACCTGCATACGAAAAGTAAACAAAAAGTGTCCAAGAAGTGATGATTTAGCAATGGCGTGCTATTGCGATGACCAGGAATCGAACCCGGGTCAACTGCTGGTAAGGCAGCTATGCTCACCACTATACCACCATCGCTGCCGATGCCCTTTCTCAAAACACCAACCTGCATGCAGCAAGTAAACAAAAGTGTTCAAGGCAGTATAATTCAGCAAGTAAAAGTTAAGCCCAAGCTGAAAGGCATACTATTGCGATGACCGGGAATCGAACCTGGGTCAACTGCTTGGAAGGCAGCTATGCTCACCACTATACCACCATCGCTGCAGAGGTCTGTTCTCAAAACACCAACCTTCATATGAAAAGTGAAGACAAAGTGTTCAAAAAGGGATAATTTAGCAAAAGAGCGGATAAGCTTAAGCTAAATGGTGTGCTATTGCGATGGCCGGGAATCGAACCCGGGTCAACTGCTTGGAAGGCAGCTATGCTCACCACTATACCACCATCGCTGTGGAAGCCTGTTCTCAAAACACCAACCTTCATACGAAAAGTGAACACAAAGTGTTCAAAAAGGGATAATTTAGCCAAGGAGCGGATAAGCTTAAGCTAAATGGTGTGCTATTGCGATGGCCGGGAATCGAACCCAGGTCAACTGCTTGGAAGGCAGAATCGAACCCGGGTCAACTGCTTGGAAGGCAGCTATGCTCACCACTATACCACCATCGCTGTGGAAGCCTGATCTCAAAACATCAACCTGCATACGAAAAGTGAACACAAAGTGTTCAAAAAGAGATAATTTAGCCAAGGAGCGGATAAGCTTAAGCTAAATGGTGTGCTATTGCGATG
>JAFBJS010002550.1:0-19101 GCA_016785265.1 Paraplagusia blochii | reverse complement strand
AACAATCCATGACACTGTCAGGTCTCAGCTTTCTGTAGGGGGCGGTATTAACTCCGCCCAAACTTTTGCAGATGCCATTATTTTTTAATTGTAATTAATGGAACTAAAATGTGACTGTAATTTGATGCCTTCTGAAGATCTTGTTTTGGCTTCTTTTTGCAGATTAAAACTTGTGGGTGGGTTCAAACCTTCAATCTCCACTGTGTAACCACACTTTGACTCTTTAATAGAACTAGAAATAAGATGCCAGTGAAGGCATCTTTGACCGTAACTTTTGTCACTATTTTAAATATGTCAAAAATTACTATTTAATAATTTCCCTCATAAAGTATTTATTCCAAAATGTTAAAACAAGGGTTTATTTTTCTAAACCTGACATTCCCCCCAGTGTTTCTGCCTTCCGGGCTACTGCAGAGTCATGGGGCTTCAACATAGGGAGGCTGTGTGAAACTGTCTGCTCTCAGTGTGCAGACAGAAAAAACTCCATACATCCAGCTGTGTTTGCACTGAAAAAAAAACATCCTGTAAAAAAACCCTTTGGGCCTTTTTTTTTTTTTTTTTTTCAGCGTTTACCATTTAAAAATGTGTTCTGGATCTGTGTTTGACTTTTCTCTTTTCCGATCCTCAGGTCACGTGATGGTAAATGGACCGACTACACCCATTCCTGTCAAGGCGAAGCCGTCCTCCATAGATCCCGTCATCCCTCCTGTCACTATGGGTAAGTCAAGCAGGGAGAAACTCACAGTGCACAGATGGAGCTAATTCCCTCTGTTTTTAGCCGGGCACCCACTGTGAAAGATGCAACCAGTGAGTACAAGCAGTGGCTGGTAAATGAAGAGTGTTGAGGAGGAAGTGGAGTGTTTCTAACATTAGTCGTAGATACTGAGCCAATGCCGCGCTATCATTGTTATTTCACTCGGTCTAATTTCGCAGGGCGCTGTCACTGCAAGAACCAGGCTTTTTTTTTGTACCCAGGAGCTCCGATGTTAAAAATGTAAATACTTGTGGCCCCTTTAGGCACTTTTGTTAAAAGCACCCACCAGAATGATAAATGGGCTGTCGAATACTCTGATAGCTGAAGGCGAAAAGACTTTCCTAAATGGCTCAGTTTAGCACTCTGGGAGGAAAAAAGGTTTTGGCCCAGAGTGTTCTGTTGATCTGTGAGCACAGTGGTAAGAGGATGCAAGGTTGTTGTTTGTCATGGTGGAGGTTCTTTGACTGCCCGGCAACTTTGACCCTTCTCTGGACGACCAGCTTGGACTCTTGAATCTTGGATAAGATGTTTTTCAACTGGCTGAGCTTCACCAGCTGGTTCTTTATACAAGACATGTTGAACTAATGTTGAAGCAACTATTTGCATTTGAAAACCATTCAGTCGCCACTTTCTTTGAGCTCAGGTGCTTCTTTGGCCAGAAGGAGTTCATAATTTTCTCATGTTGGGATTTCAATTTTTTTTTTTCTAAACGCGTTTATCCTGTAAAATTATTTATAATAAAAGAATAACATCTCAACTAGAACAGGGTTGGGCAACCTAAGGCCCGGGGGCCAGATGCAGCCCGTTGAGCCTTTTAATGTGGTCTGCCATCCCTGTCCAAATTAAATCATTTATTCATAATATAATTTTACATCCGTCTTTTTCCTTCAATGCCTGCATTTCCCCATTAGATGACATCATGAAAGCTATTAGAAATTTAGTATTTTGGGTTTTATCCATGACTTTTACATGTCATTTATCATAGTTTACATAAACGCACCATTTTTCTCCTCTTGCCTTGGCCCCCGTGTCTAATTTTAGGAGAAAAAGTTTGCCCACTCCTGCATTAGAGCGAAATATTTAATAATTCTACCCTCCATCTATGGAACCAGAATAGCATCTTAAGATAAAATATACAAACCAACAGATTTTGAATCTCTACAAATGAAAGTGCAGTTGTGAATTACATATCAATCACATAATACATATGTGAATAGTCTAACATGCTTTCATATTGTGCTTTAATTTGTGAAACTGCCGGCATGTGGATTTTTGAGACGTTAGTCCTGTCCTGTCAGCAGCCAACCAGAAGTCTCATTCGTTCAAATTCAATACATTTCATGCGAGTCCTTTTGTGACATCCAAGGTCCTTTGTGACATCACTACACGGCAACACAGATGCTGTTCTTAAAATAGAGATCTATCAACAAAACCCACTCCACAGCCAAACGTGCCACCGATCCACGTGAGAGGATAAAAATGGCATCTGGAAGCAGCATGGAGAGCGATTGGGTGTCACGTTAAAAATGATTAACACAATTGAAGTAACAACGCGGGATACCAAAGCTGTAAGTGTTTTTTACAGCATCTGTGGCGCAGTGTAGTGATGTCACACGAGGACCCTCGTGGGGACACAATCGCGTGATTGGCTGCAACAGTTGCATTTGTGAATCTGTACGGCGCTAGATGAGTCTTAAAAAATCCACAGACAAATGCAGGCAGTTTTACAAACAAAAAGCACAATAATAATAATGCATTTTTGACAATTAGCAATTTTATTTTCATTTGTGGATTCACGCCCGTCCATTTCTTCTTCTTCAGTCTATTCTGGCTCCCTATCCAACCACGTATTATTGCTTTTATCCATGTGTTGCGTTTCACACATGCTACAGGACATAAAGATGTTATCATGTGTCAAGATATCAAGCTTAAAATCCCACCCAACGTTGGACATATGCTTGTGGAGGCTTCAACTTCAGCTCAGACGTCCAACTTGACACAGACCAACCTCAATGAAAAGAGGGCAGGAAGTTAGTCCACGACTGACAAGCAGACTGACACGGTTGTCAAGTGGATTGCTGGAGACTGATTGTTATTGTCGAGAACAACCACTACACCAGACATTTGAAAGCAACTCTTGGCGCATTCTACAAGCCCTGGTAGAGATAAAAAAAAGTTGTAAATTGACTTATGCAACTCTGTCAGTCTGTTTTATGCTTTATACTTACTACTGTATATTACATGTAACGTAGGGGTATCTTCTGTAGCTCCGTTGTGAACTCCCTGGACCTTGTCAATATTGCATAAATGTCATTGCAAGAAAATGTCCTTTAGATCAGGGGTTTTCAAAGTGTGGCGCGGTGCGATGCTCAGGGGGGGCGTGTGTGGCCCTGGGAACATGCTTTTTTTTACCGCCGTACTTCAATAAAGTGGAATTGCACATCCTTGTAAGTTGAACTATATCTCTCTTTTTTTTTGTTTCTTTATGTTAACAAGGATATTTATATTAACAACGATGTTATGCAGAGGTGTACATAGGACTATTTTATAGACAAATGCTGTTATTTATAGTTGGGGTGGGGGCACGCAAATTGTTTTCTTCTTGCTAGGGGGGGCGTAACAGAAAAAGATTGGGAAGCACTGCTTTACACAAAAGATGCCAAGTGTGTTATTGTCCCAGTAAATCCCAGTAAAGGTTGAACTACGCCTTTATTTAGTTGAAATACTCATTTTGTTATATGATATCCTCCATTACCGAGAGTTTTAAAGGAGAACGTGGACCGTTACAAACCACCCTCCTCCATGTGATTCCCAGTGTCTGACCCTTTCGTTGTTGTTTTCTCGCTGTGCACCTTTTGCTCTCCCGTCGTGAGCCGGGGTTTATTTTTGTAAGGTGTGCAAACTGGCATGAAATGACACAGCTGCCGCTTCTGACAGCCAAAAAAAAAAACAGTCAGCTGTATTTATCTGTTGTGCTGTTGTGCACCAGCGTATACAACAGTGTGCCAGGTTAACACAAATTTGTAACAATATATTTTGAATTATATGAATAATAATCAGGCATAACTGATCAGAACTGGCATCTCAAAACTGTGCAGAGTGAATTGAAATGAGTAAAAAAAAAAAGGGAGAAAATAATCAGCGGTCTTTGCGTACATCTAAATGCTAATGTCTCACAACTTGTCTCTCGCTTATGCAAATCTGATGTTTAAAGCTATTATTGTCTGCCAATCTTGTCCCGGAAGGAGGAAAACAAGATTTCCATTTTTCAAAGTCCATGGGCAAACATCATTTGTGGCGAACATTCCTACAGTCAGCAGATGATAAGGCAGTTATATGTAGTTAAGCACATACAGGCCAGGACTCATACCTAAAGCCTAGTAATGAGATTTGTAATGTGCTTATATCCTTTCTTTCATTCATGGAGGATTGAGAGGAGAGAGGGATTAGAGTTGCATTATCACAGTGTGTAGAGGGGGGGGGGCTGGAGAAGGTGAATAAGGTTATGAGTGGAGGGGAGGGGCTTTGGTCAGAGAACCACCGGGATGACACAGTGTCAGGCACAGAGTGAGACAGATAAACCATGAGATGGATTATTACTGGGAGAATGTCAAACAGAGGAAGACTGACTGTAACTGTGCACCGCCCAGCGATGGGAGAAACCACAAAGATTAGAATGGAATAGTGCTAGTTCAAAATGTCCGCTATTAATAATGCAAAAGACGGAGACTGATAGAGTCAAAGCCGTCCCCCGCAATCAGGAGGACAATGGACAAAAATGATTCCTCACGGACGAGAGGAGGATGTTCTTCCAGAACGTGTTATGGACTTAGAGGCCATTATTTCTTAATTAGGATTCGTGGTCTAGGGCATTTTCTCTGAAGGCTGATGGCTGGTCCACTAATGGTGTAAAAGTACACCTTGTTTTAATTATCATCTAAGCTTTGTTAATGGAGGACATCTAGATGTTAATCACCAGATGCCTGGCAGTTAGCTTTAGAAAGAATGACTCATAAAATCATAATTTCCTTCTTCACACACAGTGATGAGCCTCAGTTTGATCCTGGGGAGATTGACCAGGTCATTCAGACGCCAACACTCCCTCCCAACACTTTGTCTTACACTTTACAAAGTTTTATTTCTCAATTCTTTACTTTTTTATTTCTTTCTGGGTCTGAACAAAAGTCTTCACTCAGGTGTTTGCTATTGTATTTGTTTTTGGGTGACTTCAAAATGGGCAAATTGCACAAATGCAATTTCTTTCAGTCCTTGTCACCGCTGAGACATTTGTTTATTTTTACCTTGTTGGTCTGACTGGTTCCAACACAGATAAAGTTCTTTCAAGACATTACCTTCCTGAGAGTGGTATTCAAATTAAAATGTCTTTTGAACAGGTATCAGGAGGTAAAACCAAATAAATTATATACATTTTATTAGTAATATTATAGCCAAGGACAAGTTTATACAGTGTGGATTTGACCTTATTGAATTATTGTGGAAATATTTCTTATTTCTTTGTTTTTTTCTATAATATTTTAAACAATGTGTTTACTGATGACACAGTAAATAATCTTCTTTGGGGTCGATAGATTTGATTATTTGAAGCATTAATTAAAAGCATTGCCCTCAGGAGTCTCCAACTGTTTCCTAAAGAGCTGCTGTGGCTGCAGTCTTGATTACAACCTGTCCAGAGCACAGTGGCCGACCAATCAGTTGTCTGGAGACTCAGATCAGGTGATCAAAAGAGCCAAGTCAGTTGTGCTGCTGCCTGGACGCACTGAAAAACTGCAGCGACAGCAGCTCTTTGTAGAACAGGTCTAGACCCTGATTTACCTTTGTGACCTTTTACAAATATTGTTTTTTTGTTTGATTTAAGGCCCTTACAAAGACATATATTCATTGAAAACCACCCACGTAGCTACAATTTCTCAGACCCCTGGAACTGAATAAATCCACATTGGTCTTTAAATGAATGAGCAGAAACTTTTCTGTCGCACTGAATGAAAAAAATAAAAGAAACACTGTAAACCAGGGGTTTTCAAAGTGTGGGGCGCGGTGCGATGCTGAGGGGGGCACGTGTGACCCTGGGAAACATGCTTTTTTACGCTGTAATACAATGAAGTGTAATTGCACATCATTGAACTATATCTCTTTTTTGTTTCTTTATGTTTACAAGGATACGATGTTACGCAGAGGTGTACCTATAACTTTTTTATAGACAAATGCTGTTATTTATAGTTGCAGCAGAGAGTGGGTGGTGGGGTGGGGGGGCGTGAATTGTTTTCTTCTTGCTGGGGGGGGCGTAACAGAAAAAGATTGGGGAGCACTGCCATAAACAATACGAAACAGCTAAAGTGAAGCAGAGACAGATTCTGGGAGTTTTAGGGCAAATGTTTCCATAAAACAAAATTGTCTTGACATATAAAGGTCCTGGGGGGCTGGTGTCTGCTCTGGGCCTCCTCAGAGGTGGTTGTTATTACTCTATTGAGATTTTCTCTTCAGATTACACATAAAGGAACACCTCAACAGCTGTCTGATGGAGAAGAAAAGCAGCGTGAGGAGAGTGTGAGGCAGTCAAAGAATGTCAGTGTGTATGAGTCCACATCGGGCATGAAAGGAAGTGAGGCCAGAGAAGCTGCACACTGACCGTGAGGTTCTGTTAGTGCAAAGGAACATCTTTATGGTTTTCCTATAAATGGGTCAGCTGTCGAGCTACAGCCCCACGGGACTTGTGTCTGCTAACAGATATATGCATTTTTTTGCTTTCGTAAAATGTCCCATTCATAAGACGGTCCCAGTCCCAGGACGAACGTCCTCCTTCCGCCACAGTGGCGTCGAGATGCATCCTTGCAAAGTTTGCAACAACAGGTGGAGAACGAGAGAATACACGCTTTGGCTGCCAGCAGAATAGGTGTGGTGTCTTTTATAGTTCACTCCATTAAATGTGGGACGAGTTCAGGGCGTCCGTAGCTATTCACCTCGCCAACGTGGTTCCACGGAGCTCTCATCTGCATGTTTAGACAAATTACTTGTTGTTTGTGTATCTAACTCGGCCTGTGATGGCCTCGAAGACAATTACGACAGAGGTGATTTGTTTTCAGGGATGAGATGCAACAATAAAAGGTCAAGAGTGAATATTCAACTGCAGAGTGAAAGCGAAGGAGGGAGGGAAGAGAAGAGAAAGGGTGGAACGATGGGTTGAAGGACAACTAGGAAAGCAGAAAGTACCTCATTAACTAGTCTAATTGATTGATGGCTCTACACACTCCGACAAAAATAGATCTCCAACACTTCCAACGTTCCAGTAGCTGTGTTTGTGTTTAATTATGATGGAGGGAAAAACAATAACGGCTGCCTGTAGGAGCCCAGTCCTTCCACTCCTATACGTCCTCATTGTCCTGAAATAGAAATTTCTCCTAGGATTCTCTCAAGAAGGCTCTTATTGCTGATGATACACTTTGTTACCGCATATGATGTTACAGTCTTAAAAGCAAACCAGAAACTCATGCCGTGCAGACATGTCCACCAATCTTCAGTCCAGGCTCCTCTGGGAGTGCGACGGCGGGCGATCACATAATGGCTCTTTGTTAGCAGACATTACTCTTGGCTTATTTTGAGCCATGAATGGCAACACTTTGTTTCTGACGGGAAACATGTTGGATGGCGTGCAATCTGATTATGCACACTTAGCAGAAGATAAAACCCCCAGACAATTATCGCCCAGACATTAGAAACACATCTATAGGTTTCAGTTGCTCCTGTTATGGAGAGATGTTTCTCATCAGTATGGAATATTTTAACACATTGTGATGTAAAACTTTGAAGTCAAGAAGCATATACTACAAATGCTTGAAGTACGTGTGCATGTTGTACTGTATGTGTATTTGCAGCAATGTGAGCGAAGCTACGGCACTGGAACATGCTGTTTCATGTTGGCGTGAGACACCGTGTGCAAAGGCAACTGAAAAATTGACAACATTTGTGTGTTAAAAAGAGCAGCTATTCAATAAGTACGTCGGTAATTTTTATTAAACGGGTAAGGTGTAGTTGAAGAAGCAATGGAACCAGGACGTGTCAACCATCAGACCAACAGCAGAGATTAAGGCCAAGCACTGCAAGTTAGACCAGGTTACCGTGCACAGCAGTAGAATCAGGTGGTTGGGATAAAAACTGAGTTCTATGGACAACTAATTGTAGCAGCAATAGTATCTAGGAAAGGAAAACAAACTCCTTGTGATTGTGACACTGTGATCCCTATGTATCCACTGTCCCTCCTCTGAACATGTCCAAACCATTTTAATCTGGCTTCTCTAGCTTTTTCTCCAAACCTTCCTGTCTGTGTTGTCCCCCGATCACCTCGTTCCTGATCCTGTCCATCCTTGTCACCCCTAAAGAAAATCTCAGCATCTTTAACTCCACCTCCAGCTCTCCCTCTTGTCTTGTCTTGCCTATTCCTAGTGTCTCCCATTCATCCATCATGGCTGGTCTCACAACTGTCCTGTAAACCTTTCCCTTCACCTTAGCTGACACCCTTCTATCACAGATCACTCCAGAGACCTTTCTCCAGTTGTTCCATCCTGTCTGTACTCTATTCTTCTCCTCTCTTCCACAGTCCCCACTGCTCTGAACAGTTGAGCCTAAGTATCTGAACTCCTCCACCTTCTCCACCTCTGCTCCTTGTAATCTCACCATTCCACTGTTCTCCTTTTCATTCACGCACATGTATTTGGTCTTGCTACTACTGACCTTCATTCCTCTTCTCTCTAGTGCAAACCTCCACCTCTCTAGGTTCTCTTCTAGCTGTTGCCTGCTCTCACTGCAGATCACAATATCATCTGCAAACATCATTGTCCTTGGAGACTCCTGTCTGACCTCATCTGTCAATCTGTCCATCACCAGAGCAGACAAGAAGGGGCTCAGGGCTGATCCTTGATGAAGTCCCACCTCCACCCTAAAGTCTTAAAGAAGACTTTAAGGTGGAGGTGGGACCCTCGTCCAGTTCCTTAACCACTAGGCCACCATTGTCCCTCGTATCTAACCGAGCCATTCAGCATTTAATGATTTTGTCATTTCCATCTTCTCGCATAAACAATTTGTTGAATATGGTAAAAATTTTAACAACCTAAAGTAATTCTCCGGCCAATAGTATTGATTTCTCACTGACTGCTTAGCCGTGAATAAACGTGACAATTTGCTGGTATTAAAGCACTACCTTATACTGACTATTGACTTTCTTCTTCTGCTGCTCAATTACAGGCGACCCTCCAGTGGGTTTCCGTGACGTTCTGCTGCGTGATGGTCCTGAGGGATTTGCCAAGGCCGTCCGGAGTCACAAAGGTCTCCTGCTTATGGACACTACTTTCAGGGATGCTCACCAGTCACTTTTGGCCACCAGAGTTCGCACCCATGACCTGAAAAAGATCTCACCGTTTGTCAGCCATAACTTCAGCAATCTTTTCAGCCTGGAGAACTGGGGAGGTAGGTTTAAGTGTTTGTTTAAAATGTGTCTCCACTTGTTCAACATTAAGGGTGTGATGAAAAATTCTTAGGAGAATTTTCTAATTTCCCTGTGTCATATATCAGATAACTTTCAATAATTTTTATATACAGGATAACACACCATAGTAAGCAGTTGTGTAAAAACCAGGGCTTTGAACCAGATTTTTTTTTGCTAGTTGGTTTGTTCCCAACATAAAAGATACTTTTGGATTTGGGTTCCACCATAAAATATACGTTCCTGGATTGGTTAGAAAAAAAAAATTGTTCCTGTAATTATATTCCTTGTCTGCTGGTTAACAAGTTTAACACAATTACATACAGGCATGAGTTCCTGCAAATTTCCCCCTGTGGTTTCAGCTCCACATCCCTCAATGTTGCATTTTCCATATTTACAGACACCATCCACTCAGTCAACCTCATCAGGTCATTGTAGACTACCATAGACTAGACTAGTACCGTTTTCTCATTGGCACTTAATTCGGTATTCGCTGCAACGCGAAACCAGTTTCGCTCCCCGATTGCGTTCACATTACAAACTAGCGCGTATTCGCTCCTCAACTAATGCGCATTAACTAATCCACCTCTAGTGGGGGGTTTCGATACCGAATTAACTAATACGGGTGTAAAGCAATAAAATGTAAAACGGTTCTTGCTCCCCGCGTGTGTGTGAACACAACAACCGTATTCGTTTAACGAGCTCGTAAAATGCTACTGGAGCGGCTCATCTCCTTGTCAACCACTATATGTTACTGCATTATTAGGAACAGGATTACAAAACACTTCCTCATATTTCCTCTCCTTATCTTCTTCATTCGTTCGTCTCCTTCTCATCACCTTCATACGTCTCCTTGACCTTCCTTTAACCTGCTCCATTTATTCCTCAAAATTGCACGTGTGCTTGTTGACAGAATTCATGTTAAATAAAACCGCACATTAACGAGATCTCGTTATATGACCACGTGATCAAATTGAAACTGGACCATGGTTAGACTAATACGCATTTGCTCCCTTATTGTGTGTGAATGCAAAGCGGGTATCGAATGCGCAGCGAATACCAAATTAAACTGAATGTGACTGCAAAGTAAATCTAATGTGGATTAGTTAATACAGGATCGAATCCCGTATTACCTACTTCAGTATTTGATTCCGAATTGAATGAGAAAACGGTATAGGAGACCAATGTCTTTGACTGTAGGATGCTCAGTGTTTCTAAAGAATGCAATAAAACTGGTATTAACCGGTTACCATTATTTTGAAATGAGCATTTCTGTTCCTGAACTAAAGGTTTTTGGTCACAATAAAAGGACAAATCTGTTTTTTTTTTTTTTTTTTGTTCATTGATCAAGACCTGGTAAAAAGGTAAATCTTAAATATGTTGGTAACCATGTTTACCAGTTTTGATCCTTATTCCCAGATTAAAGTTTTAACAAAATACAGTGGTAAAAAAAAAAACAAAAAAAACACTCACCTTAAAGACATTGAATTATCTATGGCTCTCACTGAAGACCAGTGCTAAATTAGCCACATTCATTCATGTGTCAGAATGACCCATCACTTCTGTTTCATTGTCTCCCTCTTGAGCCTCAGGTCATGGTTAATTGATGACACTGTTTGTTCCTCACTGTTTGCCAGTGTCAGCTGTGACAGTGATGTGTGAACACGTGAAGAGGAATCAAACCTCTGTCTCACTCATCCAGGTCTTGTCAATAGAAACTGATTGTAACTTCTGCTCTTGCGTGAAGAGGGAAAATGACAAGCTATTTAAACAGTTTGAAGCATGAACAGCCTAATAATGTGTTGGAGTAATATCCAATTACTCTGAAAGTGTCCAGAGAAAGATAAAAAAAACACGGGGCCATGTGTTCAAACAGTCAGCAATAAAGGCCAATTACCAGCACTTCTGGCCTTATGTGATGTGCATTTGTTAGGGTTTGTTTTCAAAGGATGAAATTCAATTTTTTCCCATTTAACACTCTAGCACTTCAAACGTGCACATTTATGGAAGAGATAACACCCCATGCACCCACTTGATGTTGAGACTTTTCATTTTCTGCTCAGTTACAGCAAAAAAAAGTAGTGATTGTTCTTAAAATTACTGTGAATGCTTTGATTTCACAAGAGGAAACATAAGAACAAAACAACAAACGCCTCAAGTAGGAAGTAGAAAGGGTCTGGTTTCATGTAGTGTCCAGTGAAGCTTCTGTAAAACATGGGCAGAGAGTGAATTGCTGCTCCTAGCTGATCAGAAAGCACATATCACAGGGTAAAAGCAATGTATTTCATTACTGTGGCACTATACTAAACACTAACTCACTTTCTGATTTCTGAACTTCTAAATCCAAAGTAAATCTTGGAGGTGTTTATGCTTTATACAGCCCCTAAAATCCTCCAGACTTCAGACTTTTATAATAATGTTTTATTTTAAGATGATGCTTGAGTTGGGAATTAATTCAAATTCTTAAACAAACAGTTCAATAGTTACTAAAAAAACAAACATCTCTGTATTTAATTTACTGAAAAAACAGCATAAAAGTGTTTTTATCTTTTGTCTGCACAATTATCAGATTGAATGGGTGGCCGAAGGAAGGAAGGAAGGAAGGAGGGAGGTAGGGAGGAAGGAAGGAAGGAAGGAAGGAAGGAAACTCGTTGTCTTTGTGTTATTGTTACCCACACCACTGCACACACTGAAGCAGTGGATGGGGACATTACCATACTCGGCGCACCTTAGCAGTAACTTAACCCTAGTGGAGTCGAACCTAGAACCCTCTGGGTTGAAGTCTGTCTCCTTAACCACTTGACCACCTTTGCCCCAAATGACATTCACTTAACTTTGTCAATTCAGCAGTGCATGTCATACGACAAGACTCACATTGTAAGGGTTTCTTGAAGTTTCACGTCTCATCCAAGAGACTTTTTCGTTTCCTTTTGGATGAGAGGTGAGACGTCTTCAAAAAACCCTTCAAAAAACCACCTGTATGATTGACATCTGACAAAGACCCAGTTTTCACTTAAGTGGTTCTTCCAGTTGTCTGACCACTGCTTGTGGATGCCTTCTTTTATAGAATGCCAGAATGAAATATAGTAATAGACTAAGGAAAAATAGTCTGGTCAATGGAGACAATTTTCACATTACAGATCATTTCTTTCAATCACACTTTGTACCAGACAGGGAGAAAATAGAATCTGACAGTCCAGACTTTTCTCACAATCAGGATCAGAAAAGCCAGTGGCTGCAGTTTTATTATTCCTTTTCGAAACAGAAATGGCACAATAAAATGTTGGCTCCAAAATACAGACAAACAATGATTTGGTCAGACTTTATTTTAATGAATAACACTCCAACTCGGCCAGCTACCTGAGGGAGAGCTACTCTCTGTCTCAGTTAATATAGAGAGTAATGACAGCAGTAATTCATTCTTTTAGACAAGCAACAATAAAATTCAGCAAAGTGAAGTCGTTTGTTATTTCACCTCAGTGATTCACGTATATTTACTTTACCTTAGTCGTGAAAATTACACCTTGAATCTACAGACTCACTGGCCGGCCCCGTCAGTAAAATAATATTGTAAAGTGTTTGTTTTATTGTTGGTATTTTTCGTTGCTTGTATTGACTCCGGTGCTGTTGACTTTAAACACAGGTCGTCCTACTGTGACAGCCTGTAAATGTTCCTTTAAAATTCCCCTCATAAATCCTCTAATGCCCATAGGGGGAGTATCCACCAGGCCTTTACAGATACAAGGGCCCTATACATCCTACCTTTATTACCAAGTGATCGCAGATAGTGGATATGTAGGCCTCAACCAAAAATAAACCCTGGAAAAGGAGATAATCATGTGAATATCGAACGCCGCAACCCCGTACATGCTGCAAGAATCTCTCCTTTTTTCCCTCTTTGCACACACACAGTGGCGTGAGATAGAAAATATTGCTTTCACATGTTTCAGCTGCTTAGAGGCAAAATGAATCATTGAAGAGATTAAGCCCTCTGCAAACCCTTTGAGGATTAATCCCCGCCCTGATATAACATTCCGCCCTACACCACTGAAGATACAGTAATATGAACCACGGCATCACACTGCATCTGTAGACGGGTGACAAATGGAGGGAAAATAGATGCAGAGCGTCTTGGTTCATTGCCACGGGAACGCCTTCAATGCACCTGAGTACTGAACGTGTTGGGATGTAACAGCACTTAGGGGAAAAGTCAAATTTTTCCCCAAGGAAATCTTCCATTTAGTGTTTTGTTGATACTGACTGCTGTGTTGGGCCACGGCTCTTGTCTGCATTTGAAAAAAAAAAAAAATATGACCTATGATCAGTGTGAAATACTTTGTATAGAAAGTATACAGACTCTAATATCAGCCAAAAGTTATTGCTTATGTATATATATATATATATATATATATATATATATATATATATATAATTACTTGAGACTTTAACATAGAAATATATCCACTAAAGTTTAATGATTATATGTTTACTAAAATACCAGTGTGAGTATTACTGTTGATTCATAGGGGACATAAAAATGTCTCTTGAAAAAGACTCAAACACTTTACACTTGAAAAATGCCGCTGAACACTGAGTGCAGATGGCATCTGTAATGTAAAGATGGCTTTGAACCAGAAGTCTTTGGCTGGTTGGTTCAATCTGAACTGAAGTGGAGTTTTAGTTTTGGGTTCCATTTTAGATGGACATTCCCAAACCAGTTAGGACAAAAAAATAGTGTTTCTGGAACGCTCAGTTATGTTCCCTTTCAGCTGTTTAACAAGCTTGTATATATATATATATATGTGTGTGTATATATTTATGTATACATACACGCATATGTCTGCCAATTTCCTGTGGTTTCCATTAATTTTGGCCCAACATCCTTCAACATGGCATTTAAACTTGTTTGTCGCCGATGTTGTTGCATGTGATTCTCAGAATGTCTCCATTTCTAAACAACAACAAGTGGCAAATATAGAGAATCAGTTTGTTTCTTCTTTACCATAGAAATACTGCAGTCTAACTAAACAGACTGTTGATGTGTTACAATATTTAATGTTGACCAGTCCATTATTAACATGGACAAATATATTGATAACATTTCTGAAACTAACATTGTCCATATTGGCAAACTCCAATATTGACCTCTTATTGTTGTCTTTGAGATGTGACAGTAGTTGGTAGTCAGTCCTCCCCATATAGTCTGATGATCCACCCACTCTCGCCATTCGGTCAGTAAACGTCTCATCAGGTCATTGTAGACTACCATAGACTAGACCAGGAGACCAATGACTTTGACTGTAGGATACACAGAATTTTTAAGAATGAATTGGAACTGGTTTCAACCCTTTACCATTATTCTTAAATATCCATATGTGGTTCTGTTACTGTTCCAAGCAAAATGGTAAAAGTTTACAGTTTTTCGTTCCTTGAACTGGTTCGAGTCCTGTATGTAACAGTCCAGATTATGGATATTAATCATTGGTATTCATCATGTTGTCTTGCCTTATTGACTCTACAGCATGAGATAGAAGTTAACTTCATAGAGATGCATTTCTGCACCAGGGGAAATAGGAAGGAGGCATTTTTCCAGTATGAAAGTGTACAAACAGTTTCATTATTAAATTTTATGTAAAATTTGCTCTCACCTAATAACCTGTGTATACCCAGGTGTATTCCTGCAGTCGACTTCCTCCTCTTAAATTAGCTTTTCTTTCTCCTCCATCTTTTAAACATTACGCAGACCTGGTGAATATGTTGCTGCTGTGGCTTTTTCTCACTCCCTCTTATTTGGTGGAGCTCATCTTTCTGTCAGATTGGTTGCTGTCTGATCCTTGGGCAGCAGCCTGTGTGTCTAATGTCCTGCAAGTGGGACCAACTGTCAGTCTTCATTCACCTTATCAAACTATCTATCAATCTATCAACGTGTATCCAGCTCTCCCTGAGGACTGGCCCTGTCTGCGTCATGGCTTGATGCTCGACTTGTGAAATAATATATTAAAATTAATGGTGAGCACTGGATGCAAAGAATCAGTTAATTTTTTTTTTTTTTCTTTTTAACGAACTGGAACGTTGCGTAGGCAGAAATTCATATCTGGGGAAAGAAAATTCTCAAATTTGATAAAAAAGATGGTTTTAAATGCTATTCTGCTCACACTGCAAGGGATGATTTGTGCCAACCAGTCCGTCTGTGTGAAGATATGTGAGTACTCATAAAATTAAATTTAATTACAGCAGTATTGGATGGGCAAAAAAACACTCCAAGCTTCAATATGCCTAGCTGATAAGATAACATGGGTTTCTTCTCCTCTATAGTGTGAGATAAGAGATAGTTCTCATTTGCCTTTTTTCAATTTTACTGACATTTTACATCGGGGAAAAATTCCAAATTTACATCAACAACTCTCTCTACATGCACACAACTGCTCCGAGGCTGAATATTCCAGAGTGGATGAGCCGTGAAAAGAGACCAAGTTCAAATCGGTCAAGTCGATTGCGTCTCAACTGTTTCCTGCGTGAAGAAATCAACAATCTAGTTGAACACATTACTAAGATTTAGACAGGAATTAAAGAAAGATATATAATATATGCTGCCACCTAGTGGAGTGGTTATGTCCCCCGCCTGTCACTGTTGCAGAGATGCAAGAAGATATATAATTTGTAAAATATATATTTTTCACACCAATAAAATGAAATTGGATCATTTTTCCACAGCACATGTGATGATCCGTCACTGTAGTTGGACATTAATGTCCTCCACTACCAAGTGTTTGACAGACCTTGTAAACACACTGACCTAAAACTAAATAACCTCTCATACCTGGGTGGTGGTACTCTCACTGCGGCATTGGTTTTACACTGAAAAAATAACCTGAAAATACTTTAAGGTTGTCAGGATTGGAAAAATGTGCCTTTTAGAACCGAGGCCCACAGGGAAACAGTGAGAGAGATTTAACAAGTGCAATTTTATACTAGTTTGAAATCTTTTTCTTCAATGTGTTTCTGAGTGTGTTGTGGAACGGAATTAGAGCTTGTTAGGCTTCAACTTGAGCTCAAAATAAGACTTGATGAATAATGCATTCTGGTGCTGTATGACTCTACAGGATGAGCTGGGGTTTTTATTAGCCCAGAATAAATCCTCTTTTGTTTGTTGCTCTCTAAATATAGCTGAGAATTACCATTTTCCTCCCGGAGACGGCGATACCTCCTGTGTAGACAGTTTTTTTTTTTCAAGTTCTGTCCCTTTGTTATTAATAAGCTTGTTTTGGATGTCTCTGTAATTAGGTGCTACCTTTGACGTGGCCATGCGATTCCTGTCTGAATGTCCATGGAAGAGACTCCAGGAGCTGAGAGCCCTGATCCCAAACGTTCCTTTCCAGATGCTGCTGAGAGGAGCCAATGCTGTGGGCTACACCAACTACCCAGATAATGCTGTTTTTAAGTGAGTAACCTTAACAACACACACATTTCATCTTTAAAATCACTTTGGGTTCATGGGGGTTTGGGCTAAGACTCAGGGGTTGAGACCAAAGGCCTGCCCCTCTGTAAATCTCACCCTCCAAAACTTTCAACCCATTCAAGTCCCTGGAAACAAAAAAATTACAATGATGTTTTTCTTAAAGCCAGCTGCTGCTCCTTCTGCTTCATTGTGTGGCAGTCATTTTCAAAATTCCTCCCAACTGGTCTGTTTCCATGGCAACAACAGGGGTGACCATCAAGTCTATACATAACTTTGTTTCTCTCTGTAAACTTAGCCAGGTGTTTTACACTGTTGAAATGTCTCCCAGACCTTGAAGAATCACACACATAACTGTAGAGAAGCTGAAATGCAGAAATGGTTCATAGGTTGTTCCCTATTCGCACATAAATTACACTGTTGTCATTGTATTTGGGATTTAACTGATGGTCTATTGAATTCTTGCTGCTTTCAGTCCAGCATGCGGGGACACTAGGACGACTTAATCAATGTAGAGGATTGTATAGAAGGAGCTAAAAAATTCCGACCGATTTTCTGGGAACATTTCTCACCCTTATCTGATAAATATGATATAAATCACAAACTTTCAGCACATGATGTTACATACAGCTATTGACAAACGCTGTTTGATAATTGTATTTATCTTGATATTCCTCTCTTTCCCTTTGTCCATTGTGCTCAGTAAACACAGAAATACCTTCTATACCCATTAGGCTTTTTAATGTCTGCTGCTAAATCACCCTGTTAATGTATATTATCATTATCCTGCTGCCATTTTCCATCCATATGCTCCTGACCTGGCCCCTGTGTCAAAGTTCAGTGGTCTCTTATACCTATTTAGTGTATACCCTACTCAAGACTAGAAAGGCATATATTCCAGTACACATAATTTTGCTTTAACAATCTTTTAAGTAATATACTGTATATATATATGTATATATATATATATAATTTTCTATGTTCATTGTGTGTCTTTTGCCATACATAAGATGCACTGAATTATATTACATACTATAACATGCAATAGTGATTCAACCCTGTTGTATAACTCTCGCAAGTCGTGGAAAAACACTGTTCAAGGTCAAGGTCAGCTTTATTGTCAATACCTTAACATGTACAGAACATACAAGGGTATCGAAATTGCGTTCCCTGCCATGTTCCCCGCACAGACACGACATAACATTACAATAACCACAACATTACAATACAGTTTACAATAAAGTCTGCCGTATTGCGGTCTGCAGTCAGAATAGTTAGTGCAAAATAGATAGGTAGTGGGCATTACAGTTGACCAGATGAGTAGAATAGGAGTTTACAGTCATGTCATAGTAAATATTAACATGAAATAATAATAACATTATTATTACAACATTGCAGGTGATGGTTGTGCAAAGAGGTCATAGGTCACAGGTAGGGATGGTTATAGTGCAAGTCAACAGATAAGATAAAAACATACACTCATACATTCACCTTTCCAAGTTTCTCCTATTCCACAAATCCATCAATTTCTTCATCTTCATCGTCTGGGTTTAACCACTGGGCGAATTCAGCGTCAAGCTTTTTCAGTTCTGTCTCATCATCATTATCTGAGTCAGTGTTGTGGCTGTTGCTAAGCGGTTCAGTGGTGATTCTAACCTTGAGTTTGAAATCTGCTCTGGTGGCATTTCAGGCTCCCCATACACACACCACAACATTATATATCGCAACGCACTGTCTAAACATAGTATAGTACAGTATTACTTCACAATGTCAAAAGACCTTGGAAATTAAAGGGAATAAAACAGAACGGATCCTTAAAAAGAAAATTAAAATAAAGTTAGAGGAAAATATGCTGCAGGACGATTTTGGCTAAAACGACCAACTGTATTTCATGGAACTCAAATCACAGTGTTATTGAGGCCACGCCCCCTGCACGCACAATCATGGATGTTTGACACAAGACTATTGACGCCACTTTGTTGATCCTCTGGATTCTATCAGGTGTGTTTTTTAATATTATTATGGAGTAAAAATATTTGAACTATAATAGTATTACTGTTTAACTTACCATTATAAGCTATTTAAGTTGTGGTAACGAGTTAGCTGGTAAATTGGGTGCGTTTCATTGACCAGTTACGAGGCTAGTTTGTTACAACTCCCTCGAATGCAATGCAGTGTCTTCTAACTCCTGTAAGACAGTTTTCTGTCACCATAGAAGAATTTCTACCGAAAGTCCTGTTTTACTGCAGTTGATGCATTCAGGATCTACAGAGAAACTAGATATTCTGCAAAAATAGAGACCAGGTAGTTATCATATTATTCCCATATTTGTTTCCCTTCCCTGACAAATTGCCCCTCTGCTCTCTGGCCTCCCGGATTAGCTGCGTCACTACCCCT
>JAFBJS010002546.1:93015-126656 GCA_016785265.1 Paraplagusia blochii | reverse complement strand
CGAGGGCTAGGGTTAGGTTTAGGGTTATGTTTTGGTTAAACTCTAGCGTAACCCTCACCCTAACCGTTATCCTAACCTCACCCTAACCCTTATAAAATTTTTAAGTTACATTTACAAGTACAAGTACGAGTACAAGTATGAGTACGAGTACGAGTACAAGTATGAGTACAAGTACGAGTACGAGTACAAGTACAAGTACAAGTACAAGTACAAGTATGAGTACAAGTATGAGTACAAGTACAAGTACGAGTACAAATACAAGTGCAAGTACAAGTACCCTAACTCAACCCCAACCTGAACCTAATTGCTGATTAGACTAGGGTTAGGTTTAGGGTTAGGTTTTAGTTAAACTCTAGCGCAACCCTTACCCTAACCGTTATCCTAACCTTACCCTAACCCTTACAAAAATTTAAGTTACATTTACAAGTACAAGTACAAGTACAAGTACGAGTACAAGTATGAGTGCAAGTACAAGTACCCTAACTCGAACCTAATTGCTGTTAAGATTAGAGTTAGGGTTAGGGTTAGGTTTAGGTTAGCTTTTGGTTAAACTCTAAACTAACTCTAACCGTTATCCTCACAAAAGTTTCAATTTATATTTTCATTTACAAGTACAAGTACAAGTACAAGTACAAGTACTAGTACAAGCACAAGCACAAGTATGAGTACAAGTACAAGTACCCATACCTAACCCTAACCGTAATTCTAACCTTAAACATCAATTTCTTTTTCATAACCTAACACCAACCTGAACCTTATTGCTGATAAGATTGGGATTAAAAAAGAAACGTCCACACCTTACCCCAGAATAATGTCCTCCATAAGCTGTATTGTTTGCCCTTCGTCGGCCAGAGTGACACACTCTGTGATTTGGAGACATTGAACTTGTTAAGTATGTCACGATATTCTCTATATTTTTCTCCCCTATAGTGAGAGATTAAAGTCATTGTAGGACTCGTGTAAATATTGAAATCAATATCCAACAGAAAATAACTCCAAAAAAAAGATTAGAACAGAATTAGAACAGAAAATAAAATAAAAGCACATGTCAAAAGTTTTTATAAAACAATTTAAATCTTTAAAAAAAAGAGACAACGTTCCGAGCGCTTGGGTCTTCTTCAGGTCGAATAAAAACAGTATACGGGTCTGGAGAACAAAAATGATTCTGGAGAACAAAAATGATTCTGGAGAACAAAAATGATGATCCAACAAGATTAAGACTAACCTAACCCTAACAACATTTTTAAGGTACATTTTCATTTACAATTTGAAGTACAAGTACGAGTAGAAGTACAAGTACGAGTACCAGTACGAGTAGAAGTACAAGTACGAGTACCAGTACGAGTAGAAGTACAAGTACGAGTACGAGTATGAGTACAAGTACAAGCACCTGAACCCGTTAGGTTGGGTTAGGTTAGAGCAGTGGTTTGTAATCTTGTTGGAGTTAGGTTTGGGTAATTCAAAATGTAATTGAAAATGTATGATTTTCAATTGTTTAAACTGAAATATGCAAAACAAAAATCTGACAAAAAGAAAAAGCGATAAAATTTTGGATAAAAAAAAAACAAAACTATCTATTCATTTTTACATTTACATTTCTCAAAAGCAAATTTCAAAAAGAAACAGCTTTCAAACATCTTACCTTTCAGCTTGTAAAACCAAATAGGAGAACTGACTCCATTTAATGTCAACTAATAAAGAAACAAAAAACACAAGAGGCTTTTTCTGAATTACCTGAACTTTATTTTCAGAACACATTTAAAAATGACCATAACAGCACATAACATTTACCCCAAACAGCAGAGACTTACATTAGAGTAAAATAAACTAATTTGAAAAACACTCGCCATTGGAGAAAAGAAAAAAAAAATCTTAACTAATAAGGCCATTAATAATGTTGGGAATCTGCCGTATGAAATCATAATCCAGATGTACGTACACACACGCTCACACCTCAGAAGTGGAATTGTACACAGTATAATATGGAGTCGTACGAAAAAGAAAATGGTCTCAAATTACATCAGCATGCTTTTCAAATCCTATGTTAGAGAGTACAAAAATCAGGCACGTTTCATTTTATTTTATACCGATTCCATTGCTTTTCTTTGCTTTAAGAAAGATGGAACAAAACATCCTTCAGCCAGATTTTCAGTTTGGTCTTGTCTTATACGTGACTGCTTACAGTGACCGACAGGGTCAGACATCACAGTGTAGAGTGTAAAGCTCACCCACGTCGTTTCTCCTTCAAAATAAAATGCAATTGGCTTGGGGCAGATTGAAGGCCACTGATCTGACAACAGTGCACTTTACTTAAGACAAAGGTTTTCAAAAAAGACAAATACATACAAAAACATTCACACAGTCTTTTGATGTTATTTTTTTAGTAAAATTGATCCAAATGGCCGTCTGCACAACTTAAGTCCAAACTTAAACAACATTCCGGGATACAAGGAATCTGAAAGCTTAAAGTTTAGAGAGGGGGAAAAGTAGTTAGTTACCAAAAAAATGTGGCTGGAAAGGAGAAAATCTTTGACAAAATAAAAGAAACCAAAGTCGGCATGTGAAGATGAAGAAAACAAACATATCAAAATATGAGAACACAACACAGGACAGGTGCAAAAGATGTTAGTTCACACACAGAAAAAAACTAAAATAAAAAAGGAGCAACAAAAGGGTATAGATTTACAAAAAGCCCTTCTGAGGACTGAGGACACCAATCACCTGGTGCCCGTGGTGGAGTGCGTTAGTCGGAAGACCAGGTGGAGCCGAGCTGTTATCTCAGACCACACTCTAAAGTCTTCAGCATCTAAAACCGCGCAGCTGCTTTTCCTTCATATCTCCATCACCTGGTTCATGATTATTTAGCTGAAAAATCATCGACGTGTCTGGAGTTGAACTGGCACCAGGCGACAAACGTACAGTAAACTGTTCAAAGCGCCTGCGTAGTTTTAGTGACGTGGACCAACGCTGCAGTGACAGACACACAAAACCCCCCCAGCCCCAACATTTGGACTTAGTTTGGGGGAAAAAGCCAGAGATTTGTCAGGTTTGATTAATTTAATATTGTTTTTTTTTTTTTTAAACACATAAAATCACGTTTGACCACACATGCACACACAAACACACAGAGAACACCACTGTGAACCCCCCTCTCCACACACACTGGAATCCACTTAAAACCAGTTTAGAACTGCAATCTGGTTTGGAAGTTTTGGATTCAGGGAGAGAGGGGAGAGGAAATCTTAAAGGCCGACCGGTGTGGTGGAAGTCGAGGCAGTGACCGTGGCAGAATTGGTACTGATTACTTGAAAAAAAAAAAAAAAAGGAAGTTGAACCAAGGATACAAGAAAAAAAAAAAAAAAAAAAGTCCAGCAGGATTTGTTTCAGGTTCTTGGAAGGTGGTGGTAGCGGAAAAAAAAAAAAAGCGGCCACGAGTCTAGATCAAGTCTGGAGTCAAATGTGAAACCAAACTGGCGGTCCTGGCTTGGCGGAGAACCAGGAGCATCTGAGAGATATGTTGATGAAGCCTTGAATATTAAAACTCCTCCTCCACCTGTTCATCAGCGTCAGGTATCACAAAACCATCCTGGAAGAAAGAGGGAGAAGAATGGTGTCAAGACTGGAGCTGCCGAGAAAAAATCATTGTCTGATTTTGGCAAAAACACTTCCTGAAGTCAGGAATAAGCAGACGTATACGTGAACAAAAATTCAATGGTGTCAAACTCTGGCCCCAGGGCCAAATCTGGCCCAGAGTGTAATTATGTTCGGCCCGCAATTTAAATATGTAGTAGGGTTGTCCCACCAGTGTATATAGCCTTATATACTGCGAGGATTTGTAATATTAATGATGCATGGTCTTTGTAATAGCAGACATTTTGGATTTTCTTGTTGAAGGTCATTAAAAAAAACAAACAAAAAAAAACATTAAAACGGTTTGGAAAGGCTACAGATAAAGGTAAAATCGTTCCAGATTCAATGTTCCCAAAAATCAACATCTAATCAGGGGCAACACCTGAAGACAGGCAAGTTGCTTGGGGCTCCCACCACTAGGGGGCCCGGTAAAAAATTTTTGACCACTGATAAGGGTGGGCCACAGCAATATCTTGCTAGGAGCGCCAAGAAACCCTAGCACCACCCCTGTATTTTATATCTGGAGAAGGGGGAAATATTTACAGTACATTTTCCCATAAATATTCAGTCTGGGCCGTGACGTCATGCTAGTTTTTTTTAATTGTGGCCCCACAGTGAAATTGAGTTGAACATCCCTGCTGTACATGATCATTTTATATAGATCCTGTTTTTTAATGTCTTAATAAAGAGTTGTTATGAAGCCGAGTCACTCTGACAAATCTTGTTGCGGACCAGAGGAGTCAAACTGGTTCCTCAAATGTCCATTGTGGCTTCAGGTTTTGGTTCCAACCTTTCCAGAGCACACTGGCTGATCCATCAGGTATCTGGAGTCACATATCAGCTGACTGAAAAAGACAGGTCAGGTGGTTGGTTGGAACAAAAACCTGCAGTCGGCACGGCCCTTTGTGGAACCGGTTTGACACCTCTGTCCTAGAAGAAGTAAATGATGTCCCACTCACGTCTGTGGCATAGAGAATTTCCATAATCCTCAGCAGTGTCGGGTCACCTTCCTCTTCCTTCTCTTGGCAAATGAGCTCAATGTTTCGCAGCTTCCCAAAATAAAAGTCTCTCTCCTTCTCCATGTCCTGAATGGTAGATTTCAGGCCTTCCACCTGTGACGAGGGAGCAAAGTAGGACAACATTAACGCATCGTTTAACTTAAATATATGACTATAAAAATGTTGAGGAAATAGGATGCATAAGAGGTATACTGAGGTATGGGTTTATGCCTAGAAAGAGTAGCACAGATGTAAATGTAGATTTAGAAAAGGCCAATGACAGGGTGACAAGGAGGGATTTGTGTTGGTTTTGTATGAGGAAGTCAGGAGCGGCAGAGAAGTATGTGAGATTGGTGCAGGACATCTATGAGAACAGTACAACAGTGGTGAGGTGTGCTATTGGAAGGACAAAAGATTTTAAGGTGGAGGTCAATGGACAAATTGACAGATGAGGTCAGACAGCAGCCTCCATGGACAATGATGTTTTCAGATGACTTTGTGATCTGTAGTGAGTGTAAGCAGCAGCTAGAAGAAAACCTAG
The DNA here is from genome assembly GCA_016785265.1 of Paraplagusia blochii. Lineage (NCBI taxonomy): Eukaryota > Metazoa > Chordata > Actinopteri > Pleuronectiformes > Cynoglossidae > Paraplagusia > Paraplagusia blochii. The sequence continues at coordinate 121,487 of JAFBJS010002546.1, read as the reverse complement.
AGAGGTGGAGGTTTGTACTGAATCAACTGTTCAGAGAAGTGGGAGAGAGAAGAACAGAGTGGAGTCAGGATGGAACAACCTGAGAAAAGTCAGGAGTGATCTGAGATAGAAGAGAGTCAGCTAAGGTGAAGGGACAGGTTTACAGGATAGTGGAGAGACCAGCCATGACGGATGGATTAGAGACACTGGGAATAGGTAGAAGACAGGAGACAGAGCTGGAGGTGGAGGAGTTAAAGATGCTGAGGTTCTCTTTAGGAGAGACAAGGATGGACAGGATCAGGAATGAGGTGATTAGAGGGACAACACAGACAGGAGGGTTTGGAGAAAAATTTAGAGAAGACAGATTGAGATGGTTTGGACATGTTCAGAGGAGGGACAGTGGATACATAGGTAGAAGAATGATTCTAGAGATGGAGCTACCAGGTAGGAGACAAAGAGGAGATTGAAGGATGCAGTGAGGGAGGACATGGAAGTAGTTGGAGTTGAGGAGAAGACAACAGAGGACAGGGGGAGGTGGAAATTGTTGACTCGCTGGGGCAACGACAAAAAAAAAGGACAAGCTGAAAGGAGAAGAAGATGCTTAGTGGGGCCAAACCTCGTTGATCAGATCTATCTTCTCCTCATCCAATCCACCCATTGAGGGCTTTTTTGCTCCGGTGGGATTCAACTTGGGGGCCACCTTGGCTACCAGTGGTCTCTGAGGAGCTGAGGAGACAGAATTAAAAGGTTAGGGTCCAGTTGGTCTCGACTGTGGGAGCATTTGTCCATCCACAGCTCAGACCTTGGTTCACGACCTTCTTTGGGGGTTTGTTGAGAGCTGATGCAGCCTGAGGAGGTGCTGGCATGCTATCCTGGCCCTGCCTCGCCTCCACTGGATCATACTCCTTCCCATCGTAGTTGGCATCAAAGAACTTCTTGAACCATTGAACAAACTCAAAGTTGTCTTGGAACTTTCCTTTCACCAGTTTGTCTACCGGTATTATCTGAAAGTGGAGTGCAATTAGTTCCAAACTGAGCAGCACTGATTGTTCCATCAGAGACAGACCACCGCTGGAGGACTTCAAGTTATTTGATAAACAAAAAGCATACAATGAGTGTAATTGGGTTTTTCTCCTTACTTTATCAACTCCCATCTTTTTAAAGGACACTTGCAGTAACTTGAAGTTGTGAATGTACTCATGCTCCAGTTTGGCACCAAATTTGACTTTCTTCAGAGGGATAGAGTTGGTGAACAGCATGTCCATGAACTGGCAGTAGGCAGCACCTGGAAACATTGGGGAGCAGATGGAGACGTGAATCTCTCAATAAACAGATGCAGGACAATAAGAGTGAGACAGGCAGTATCGAGGAAGACGCAAGTTACAACTGCCAATAAACATAGAAGAAGAAGAAGAAGTTTAACGTACGGTAACGCGCTTTGTACATGAATAAGATCAGCATAAACTGACCCTCATCATGGAAAATGCATAAAGAATACGGCACATGCAGCTTATAGTCCGAAAATTACGGTATATATATATATATAGTTCCATTTATATGTCAATACCTGAAAATTATGCCCTTGCTAATTTAGACTTATGACAATATAGCAACAGAAGTAAATTTAACTTAAATAATTATAACACTTAGTGTTAACTTGGTTTGGGAACTTAAAATGTTTGTCTTAATGAAACAACCTTAAAACCGGTTGGTAATAAAAAGGAATCCTAACAATTTGGACAGGATCGTCCATCCACACCACCTACTGGTCACCATTTGTAACAGCAGGTAAATATTAGAAAGACATTAGTAAGCAGTGTTGGGCAAGTTAGTTTCAAAAAGTAACTTATTACTTTACTAGTTACTGCTCTGAAAAAGTAACTAGTTACGTTACTAAGTTATAAGAGCAACAAATACCCAGTTTGTAGTTATTAGTAACGAGCCCCTTTTCACCATAGTAACAGAAACTGCGTTACTGACACATAAAGGTAACGCGTTAAGTTATTAGTTATTGAGAAAAGCAGTTTTGTTAAGTAACGCGTTAGTCCCAACACTGTTAGTAAGACATTTTAAATGAAGACACACACCAGGTCCCTCCAATAACAAAACAAATGAGATTCTTCAAGTTATAACTGATACTTCTAGTTTTTTTTCCGATACAATCCATATGGTACAGAAATGACAAAATTAATGACTACCTTTTAAAATACTAATTCTTCTAACATTAACCTTCCTACTTGTATGTATATGTACACTATTAACCTTATCTACTAACATTCACTGTTCTGGTTGCACATACTTCAACTCCACCCACATTGTTCCTATTGTTGTGGTCTTTTTTTGTACTTTTGTATTGCATTGTATCTCTTGTTCGGTGGTGGCTGCTGCAATGTCCCGAAGGATTCACCAGAGGGATTAACTTTCTAAGTTAGATCTATCTATCAATCTTTCTTTCCTTTGACATAGGATTAATGCAAAATTCTTTCGTTAGTCTGCTACAACCAAAATAATTATCTACTCTAAACACTTATGTGTAGATACAAAGCTGTTGCTTCAGCTGAAAGTTAATAGGTGTATTACATAAATTCACACCGGCAAATGACATCTACGTATTTTGCTACATTTAATTTGATCTGAGCCTCAAGCCTGTAGAAAGTCAATTGAATTGGATTGAGTTTGTTGTCTGTAATAAGATTGGCATCAGGACTGAATGACTCGTAATAGACCTCAAGACTGAACCCAGTCCCACAGTCGTTAAAGGCCTCTGTGCACTGACTCACGCCCAGGTATTCTTTATTAAAAAAAAAAACCAAAAAAACACAACAACAACAACACTGATGTTCCCAGGACTGTGTCAGAGTGGCTCTTGACAGGAACATATCTTTCTCACCTGAGCACAACATTTCAATCTTGGTGAGGTTCATCTGTAGAGATTCATTGATCCAAACCAACATGTCATGGCGACTAAGGTTGTCACTGGTCGCTGAGGTCGAGTAAACGTTTACAGCCATTGTCACTCACGTGCTGAAATAGAGAAAATAGAAACATCATTTTTTCTAAACATTTGTAATATTTTAGCACCTCTGAAATAAAAGGTAGGAAGATATTATGGTTAATAAACACCAAAAACAAAATGCTACCACCCTAAAAACAAAAGGTAGGGAAAAAAAATGACTAGTCAATTTATACTAGCGCTTTCAAAAGAGCTGACATTTGTTTGGATCTGTGACTATTTGTCGCCATCGTGAGAGAATGACCACAGTATGACCAAGCTCTGACTAATGCATACAGAAATGTAGAACAGCTGCAGTTGTTGAATCAGAAATTATGACTAAATATGGCTCTGATAACAAATAAACCTTCTTAAACATATGTATGTACCTATGTAAACAAAGAATTTTTTAAATATATTAAAATGTTGTTTCCTTCATTTATACTAAATCAGACTAACTAATCCCCTTTGTGTTTTGCAGCTGCTGAGTAGACTTGCAGTTTTATCCTACATGCCGAGGCAGGAGCTGTAAGGTGTGGAAGAATAAACCACAACCAGTATTATCATCAATGAAAGAAGTCCTACAGGGTGGATAGTCTTCTCTGAGTGCTAGATTCATCGGGCGGGTTTAATATAGTATATATATTGTTCACTTAATGCATCAGCGGCATGAGCCAATGGATCTCTGCAATGCTTTCAAATAAAAGTTTCCTATTTCTGAAAACAAACGGAGAAAAAAAATCATTCAGTTGAAATATGACAAAATGGATGTTCTTTACTTTCATAATCCACTTTTTATAGAGAAAATCAAGGGTTACTTATTGGGCAACAAGTAGATTGGGATCTATCAGTAGATCCTGAGCAATAACATAAAAAATATAATAGTAATTAAAACTAGACATGTGATTCTGTTTCAAGATGCTAATCACTGGGCTAAAGTGAGAATCATATAGGTATTGACTGGGGCAGTAAAACATACACAGACATACATATATATATATACATATACATATATACATATATACACACACACATTCTGTATATATATATATATACATACATAAATACATACACATAAACACACACATACACATCTATATATACATATACACACATATAAATATACACATATATTAAGTTATATTATAACTAGTAGAGACTAAAATATTCAGTTAATCTGGGTAAATATATTTCGAGATTTTAATCTCGGTAGATCACTTCAGCCTGGTCATTTGGAGTCATTATTGGACTACACTGATTTAAAACAATGTTAAACAAACCCCAGATTTAAACTGAAACGTTTCGAAAAATAAATTAAATAATGCGGCAGCGTAGAGTAAGTACAGTCGCGACTGGGGCCAAATATAAAGAAGAGATTAGAAGGCGTCGCTATGCAAACTTTACAGAATTCACAGCTGCTGCTGCTGCTGGGCCCGACCGACGGTCCATCCGTCCAGGACCTGGGAGGCTAGTGTTAGCTTCGGTTAGCTCAGCTGGCCCTGCTAACATTCGCTCTGTTCGAACCATGAATGTAATATTTCATAATAAAATTGTTACCAAAAATAACTATAACAACGAAAAATATATGAACAAAGACTCTCCTTGTCTGTGACGCTGGTTGAATAACCGGCTAAGGCGAGTCTGAATGTTCTACAGTCATGACAGTTTCCCCGCCCTGAACTCAATGGCCACCGGGTTGGGCTTCTCTCTGCCTAATACTTGGAATAAAATACATATTAAATAATCCCTAAAATAAAATTAGGATTATATGAACAACCCATATATCGCTTGCTATAGCTCGGTGTTGGTAAAAGGCCCAAGACGTCCCTGTTTCTGGTTTTCCACACAAACCGCTTGCTAACGTGTAAGCTAGCGGTGCTTCCGCGCCTCCTCACATGCCGCAGGAAGGAATCCGTTATTTAACAGAGTTACACTCACCAAAAGTCGGTATGACTTTCACAGCTCTTTATTTATTCGATTTCGACTGTGTTTCTATGTCATCGAGGGCCGACGTCAGTTTGTTCGGCTGCTGTCGCTACTTCTGCTTTCTCTCTTTTCTTCTTGGCACTTCACGATCACTCTACCGGCAGCGGAAAGATGGAGTCGTGACGTCACGCTTAGACGTGGTCACGCCTAAAAAATGGGACGATCAGAACGTCTGTCCTCGGTACCGGATTTTAGGGGAGGGCGGTTAAAGGCCTTATTATACAAGTTATGACTAGTGTACAAATGAAGAAGCTATTTTACAGTACAAAGTTGTCTTTATATATAAAACAGGTTGTCTTAGATATATATTATAGTTATTTAATATCTAAAATAATATGCTAACACCCGTAAAAGAATATTATGGGTAGGAACATACTGTACTTCAAAACAACGGCGCCCACACTTTATTTCGACGCAATGTCAACATAAAGATGAATATAAATTTCAGCTTCTTTTATGGGATAAAAGCATATTTTTTAGATAAAAAAAACGCAATATTTTTCTATTCTGTTTTAGAGGTGTTAGTACAGGGGTCTCAAACTCACAGCCCGTGGCCCATTTGTGGCCCGTGGAACAATATTTTGCGGCCCTCACCTTGATATCAAAGTTGAATTTATAATATTTTTTAGATTTGTTCTCCACATTTTATGGTAAATCCACCATGAACACCGAAAGCTGACGCGGCCCCTGTAAAATTATGGTTTGGGTGGTGGCCCAATATTATGTTATAGATGTTAATAAATTGGGTGTTAAAAAAGTAAAAATAAGAATAACTAGACGACTTCCACTAATTTTAGTCTCTTGACTTGAGCAACCTGATTTATTTTTAAAAACTCTTTTCATTTACTACAGATATAAAAAAAGTGTTAGAAAAAATAATCTAAAGTAAAATACAGACATCTGTGATAAAAACAGTCTACCTTGAAACTCATTTTTTGTGCAAAAGTGAAATCTACACGCCAGACATTGTTCTCATTTGCTGAAACTATTTACACACAAAAGGTAGGATGAATGTACATGTGAACATTTAAAAATAATTCTATGAGAGTAACATTAATCCCATTATTCTTTGTCGACCAAACTACATTTGTCATCTACATATGAAGCTAAACAATTAGCCAATAACTCACTGTTTACGGAGCAATTAATGTTCACTCACTGTTAAAATTGAAATAAAAATGCAATTCACATAAATGTAAATAAAGTTTACCATTGTCTAGGGAGTGTATGGCTAGAGCAATATGAAGCAGCAGCAAAGTTAATCTGATCTCATGAGGTATATTTTCCCTAACTAATAGTTGAAACGAACGTATTTAATAAACCATAGGCTAAACACACATTAAAATCTAAATAATTAAAACCTAATTATGGAGGTTGTTGTCGTTGATTTTCACAGATCTGACTGGAATGAGTAGTAGCTACAAAAATGTCTCACAGCATAAGTGACCTCATTTGAGAAAGACAGAATGGACATATTCAATGTGAATGAGGACTGGAGGACATGAGCTCTCAATCCAAGACAAAGAGCAGCTTTGGAGCCAAGTAGAGTAGATGTGTGACACCATTTACAAAGAGAGCATGAAGTGACTGTGTGTCAGTGCAGCACAAAAGCTTAATTGTGGACAGAAACACACACTTTTGCATACACACACACACTACACCAGCCCCTATCTGTGTTCTGGAGAGAGAGGAGCGGACGGGGACGGCTGTGAAGTGGACACAGAAGACGGGCAACATGTAGGACATGAGGCCGGGGTCGTCAACAGCTCCTCACAGGCAAAATAGTCCTTTAATGGAGCGAAGAGGTGACGGATGACCGGCACACTCCACGCCTTTCCCAACACCTTCTGCCTCTGCTGTCGGTTCATGTTCCGAACGTCGGTGTAATGTTTGGGAAAACCAAAAATCCTGGTTTGACAGTAAGGAAAAACAACTGTGAGTAAATATTCCTGCATTTGGGATAAGATGTGTTTTAATTATAAGGAAAAGGGGGATTATTTAGGGGCAGGATGATAAAACACAAATGTTATGTGAGTTTTTTTGCCTACTTTTCCAGCTCGGTGATCCACAGGCTGTCCTCTTTGCCGTTCTGGAGAACTGGAAGCTGGTTCACCTCTTTGCCCTGCTTTAGGGAGTTTGGATTGGTGGTGATTGTCCTCACCTTCGTCACCTTAAAAGCAAATTTAATTCATCAAAATTTTTCATATAAAAATGGCAGATAGAAAACACTTTCAACACAAAGAATAAAAAAATTATCACTGACTCTGGCTTTTCTCCCGATGTCCAAACAGTCCTGAAGATTGAGCCTGTCACTCTGAGAGGCAGTGATGGGTCTGAACATGGGGAAGATGACATACATTAGAACATATATAAATGTATCACAATACAAATACAATGCACATATAAATATTCTAAAAAAAGTCAACAACTAACCTGTTCATTCCTGGGATGTTACCCCAAAAATATCTAGACCTATGGGCCGGACTCACATTGACAGCATCCACCAGAACTGGGTTGCACTGTTAAAGATTCAGAGAAATGCATTGGTGAAGTCTAAGAATAAAGCAAGAGAAAAAAAGTGGCTGAAATTGAAATTGAATTGTACTTAACAAAGTTGAAAATGTGTCAAAAAAAAACACTCCACCAGAACAGACCTCAAGAAAGCGGCAGATGTTGACTTTGTCGTGTATGTTCATGAAGACAACGTTCTCAAATAACCAGAAGAATGGCGTCGGGTCTTCCTCTCTGGGCTTCAGCATATGAAGAATGCGATAGAACTCGAAGAAGAGCCTACCAGTGCCCTCTGCAGGAAGCATTTTGTAATACGCCAAAAATATATTAGTGATAATTATGATAACACCAAAATTATAATTATTACTGTCATTATTGATATGATTCAGGTTTTGTATATAGAAAAATTCTTTGCTCATTGTACCATTTATTTAATCTTTAATCTTTAATTTATGTTGACAAAAACATACCATAGATGCCTTTTCTGATAGGGTTGACGATGGAGAGGTCATTGCAGGGACTTCCACCGATCAGTAGATCAAATGGACCCCATTCCTCAATCTGAAAAGTCACAGTCAAATTAATGTGCAGCATAAATCAGTCAACAATCTCGGACTTGTCAGATCTACACTACTTTTACAACTCTGCCACAATCTCCCTGCTGACAGGAAGTTGAAGAAGTTGGAACTGTTGGCTTAGGAAATGAGGACTGAAGTCCAAATGACTCAATCAGGCAAAAGCTGTGACTAAATAAAAATAGTTTTTAAACAATCTTCCTTAAACGTACGTGTTCTTTGGTGATTGAGCAAACATCTCCAACGTGGACGATCTTTCCATCATGATTGACAACAGATACAGCGATGGAGTCCTCACAAACTTCTGAGGCCACGTATTTCTCCACCTTGAAGCCGAGGTCCTTCAGCACCAGGTAGCCTGAACAAAAAGTACAAGGAAAGTCACGTCTGTACTGAGGGACCGTTTCTACACGAAATAGGTAAAGGAATCAAGACGACTGTTTTTACCTGTTGCTATGCCATCAAACAGGGAGAGAACTCGGATTGGTCTGCGCAGGTTTGCAGGGATTGATGGGTAAACTCGATGTGGCTCCTGGAAAAGAAAAGAAAAAAAGTGATTTCTTATGAAAAACAACTTAAAATGAGCTAAACTTGCTTTATTATATCTATTTATTTTTATATTACTTTATATTATATAGTAACCTTCACCTTGATTCTTGATGGATCACGATTGGGTTTATTGTGTCCAAATAGACAATTTTTATGAAGACGTGAACTCAGTTTAAATAAAAAAACGTCCTTAAAATTTTACTAAAATATCTAAAAATTACTAAAAAATCCAAAATGTGTGTCTGCATTAAATATTATATTTGTTGTTTTCAATAAGAAAAAGCAAATTTCAAAATAAAAGGTTTACACTACTGTGTGTGTTTCAAATTAAATACTCAAGTTCATAACTCACAAATTCCATGGCGCTATTGTTGACGAAAACCTCCTGAACTCGAACACTCCAGTCTTCTCTGGGGACCAAAGAACCATGTGGTTGGTGAGGCTGACACAGGTAGCAGATCCACGGGTCCTCATCCTTCAAGGAGTCAAATGTTCCTGGACCTACCAAGATATTCAGGCAGTCCGCACAGAAGGACCTGGAGACAGAAAACAGCCAAGGAGTCAAGCAAGGAATATCCATTCATCTAAATTCATCCTCTTGTCCTTTGTGGGTCTCGTGGGCAGCAGTCTCCACAACTGCCACCCAAATCACACTGCACCAAACTGTGAGCCTTTCACTGGGTGGTGAGCCCACTGGACGTTCAGTGGAAACCTGGCTGCTGGTGGAGTCTGCACTACAACCAGACGACCGATTATCTGCAGAAAAGGTGAGGTCTGGACCAACCTGCAGCAGCTGTTGTTTCCACAGAGTACGACCTCCATTCCATAGCAGCAGATGGTGCAATAGGACTGATATCCATCCACGTCGTAGCGATACAGTGTTTCTGTGAAGTTATTCTGGGGAGAGACAGCGACAGACAGGTCAGTGCAGAAAAACAAAACAGTCTATAAAGGGGTCTGTAGCTGTCGGTTAGATTGAGAGAGACGTTATTTGGATTCTGAAGCTCAACAATGTGTCTCACCTTACAATCCAGACAGAGGCCACCTTTGAATAGAGGGTGGAAAATGACAACGTCCTGGACTCCACAGCACAAACAGAACTCTGTAACAACAACATCATGGAAGAAGAGCTCGGAATGATACAGGGAATAGATCATGACAAAGGAACTGAGATCACACAAGAATGTTCACAATGCACGAAGCCAGAACATTTAACATCTCAGGTCAAACTATTATACAAGAGACATTAATCTTTTTTGTGAAGTACAATTTTATAAAAAACAAATTGGACAAATTTGTGCATTATCACTATGTTGTTTGATTGCAAACTTCTGCTTCTTCTCCTTTCAGCTTGTCCCTTTTTTCAAGGGTTGCCACAGTGAGTGAACAATTTCCATCTCCCACTGTCCTCTGTATCTTCTACTCTTCTTCTCCTCTTTGTCTCCTACCTCCATCTCTAGGATCATTCTTCTTCAACTTTTATTTGTCATAACATCTGTTATCTCAAGGTATTTTATAAACAAGCATGCATGAAAACAAGAATAATATGCAATAACAGGAAGAGATACCTCCTGCCCCTATAGACCCTCACACTGGCTGAAACCTCAAAAGGAGGAAACCTCAGGGTGATCAACAGTGGAGGGACGAGCAAAACCGTAGCAAGTAAAAACACAAATTCTTATTTTCTTCTACCAATGTGTCCACTGTCCCTCCTCTGAACATGTCCAAACCATCTCAATCTGTCTTCTCTAGCTTTTTCTCCAAACATTCCTGTCTGTGTTGTCTCTCTAATCACCTCATTCCTGATCCTGTCCATCCTTGTCTCTCCTAAAGAATCCTAGCATCTTCAACAACCTCTAGCTCTGTCTCATGTCTTCTACCATAAAGAGCCCTGATCCACTGTTGTCTGCACGTAAAGTAAAGCTGCTGAAGTCAATGCACAGGCTGCAATTTGCCAACTTCCTGATGGCAACTTTGATTAGAGCAAAGGAATGTGCAAATTATGCAACAATGAGTACAGTAGTCTGGTCAACAATGAGTGAAGATACCAATGGTAGGGTTTGCTACACCAGTCCCGCCAGACATAAACAGACCAGATTTAGGACTTTGAGAAGAGGTCTGCAAATTCAATCAAATCAAGAAAAGAACTTAAGATTATTGTCATTCTTTCTCTATTTTATTCCGTCATTTTTTTCTATTGATAGAAATTAAATTTATCACTGTTAATGAAGCCTTTGATTTTTGTTTTATCAAATCTCTGTAGTTAATAAACACTTACCCTCAATATTCTGTTCCATGTCCTTGATTTTGAGAATGATCTCCTCTGTAAACAAAAAGAATTCATGGTTAATTGCAATTCCAATGAAAAGAAAAAGAATGTTATGTAAAACAAATTGACCCTGAATGATGAATGATTTCTCACCTCTGGTTTTCTGGTCGGGCTGTGTGTACTGGCTGCTGGTCTGTTTCACTTTGTTGTACATTTTTCTAAAGGTTTTTTTCTGCTGTTGCAAAAAATCTGAAGGCATTTCTCCGTCAACCTGGTCAAACTGGAGTGTTTTCTTCTTCCTTCCCCTCCCTCGTGTCCAACCCCCTTTACCCCGTCCTCTCCTCCATCCTCTTTTGCTGGTCTCCCACTCTCCTTCCCTGCATTCATCGTTTTCTCCTTTCGATTCTCTTTTATTTTGTTTCATCTTGTTCCATCTTCCTCTCCCGGACATGTTTGTCCGCCATCTTTCATTTGCTTCATTTCTTCCATTTGTTTCATCATCTGTTCTTAAGGACTTCTTAAAGATGTCCACTGGGACAGTTGCATTATTATTGCTTGTAGGTCTAGAGTCTAATGAAAATATTTTGAAGAAGAGAAATTAAAACACTTCAATACACAATGGATCACATTCCTTTGGTCCAGGACACCATTCCAGAATTGACACTTTTACACTATTGAAGCCTAAAATACCATCAGTTTAAAGAAAACATATATAAACAATAGGTTCAAGCATTTATGTTATGTATATCAGGTGAAAAAAAATATAAATTTGTTTTTAAATTGCCTCCAATTTATTTGTTTGTTATCTAAATTTGTTTATTCATTAAGTTTAGATATTATTTAGTGAATATTTGAAAAAAAAAAACCTCATTAATTTCTACCTGTTTTTCTACCAAATTCACACCAAATCCACCAATTAATTTAGATCAACCTGCCACATGTGTACTCCACAAAGACAGAGGACAGAACCCATAATGGAAACTCTAAATCATACTTGTGATACCTGTTGGTTCGAAGCCATCCAGGCCTGTGGGTGGAAAACCTTCAAAGGCCCAGTCCAACATCTGCTGCACGAGTTCATTTTTCTCCTCTGAACTGGCTGTAAATGTCTTCCCACAGCCACGTGCAGCCTCCTATTAAATGATAATACAGTATTTTTTTCTATATGAATTGCTGAGCAGACGCACAAACAGTTTAAGAGATGAATTACGGATATACTGTCTAATATCCTTTTTTAGTCCAATAAAAGACAAGGTTTTGCATCCATCCAGAAAAATTACATTTCAAGTAAAGATGTCTGAAATATCAATCCTAATGATCAGACTGAGTCTTTTCCTGTAATCAGAACTAATATAATGAAGTATGTGACAGACCTGCAGTGACTGGAAAATGGCTTCCTGGTAGGTGAGGAGGTTGGCAAAGGATTTTGCACAGAAATGTTCCCCAAAGGCACCAAATGGTCTCAAAGACCTTGTTTTGACCTGTAAAAGAAATCAGATTGAAGAATGTAGAGTAAAGTGGACACAGAAATGAGAAATTCAGCAGACATGGTGACAAAACCTGGGATTTAACTAATCAAAACCAAAGTAATACTGCTTGCAGATGACATTGTGATTGTGCTAAGGGAAAGGTTTACAGGACAGTTATGAGACCAGTCATGATGGATGGATCAGAGACACTAGGAATAGGTAGAAGACAGGAGACAGAGCTGGAGGTGGAGGAGTTAAAGATGCTGAGATTCCCCTCAGGAGAGACAAGGATGGACAGGATCAGGAATGCAGTGATTAGAGGGACAACACAGACAGGAAGGTTTGGAGAAAAAGCTAGAGAAGACAGATTGAGATGGTTTGGACATTTTCAGAGGAGGGACAGTGGATACATTGATATAATTTTACACTCTAGAGATGGAGCTAGCAGGTAGGAGACAAAGGAAAGGGCCAAAATTATGGATGCAGTGAGAGAGGACATGGAGAAAAGGGGACAGGCTGAAAGGAAAAGACTTGAAGAACCTGACCAATACACATGGTCCTCACCTGAGAGTACATGTTCTGTCCATACCACTCCACTATCCTTTTCTGTGGCTTCTGGGTCCGTTTCTCACAAGGTACAATGATGGCTGGCCAAGGAGGACAGTCATCCACGATGACCCAGACCAGCTGGCGGCTCAAGAACTGTAGAGATAGAATTAAACAAAAACACTTCAGAAAATCTTTACTAAACTAACATTGAAACAAGACTGATATTTCACCTGTAACCTGACATACTTTTGAGTTTTGCTGTTTGTTGAAAACTCTGCTGTCACTGTTGTTCTCATTCTTATCCTCTTCCTCATCAGCACTGCTGGTTAAAGCGTACACTTTCAACTTCCGTGGCCTTAAATGTCCTGAAAAATGTTGAAGAAGAGAATTGATCAGGTTTTACATTTGACAAGTCACACACATACGTCCTCTGCCTTTCAGTAATAAAATGTCTTACTTTTTCGGCTGCTCGCGGAGGTTTGGTATGATAAATCGCTCATGTCTGAAAAAAAAAAAAATAAATTCACTGGTCATTCTTAGAGAAAGGTTAGTCATTACTGGGAGGACCATGTTTGTCTGTTTTGTTGTCCAGAATCATACCAGAAGAACAATCAGTGTAATCAGGATCAGATGTGCTGCTGTGACGCTTGGATACAGGAGTAGATTCCAACACCACTTCCAACAATCTGTTCATTTTTCTGAATGAACCTTTGTCGTCGTCGTCGTCTACATCCATCTTGTCGGCGCCACTACAAGACGTGGCCTCCAGGCTTTTTTTGATTGCAGGAGGGAATTCAACCACCTTGTAACAAGAACACAAAGGTTGATTTAGACTTTTTTATGTAAAAGCTACCAGGGCTACAAAATGCATGCATAAAATTAGTTACTTCTTTGGTTAATTCATTCATCTGAGTCTAGGTCACAGTCTCCACCACTGTCACCCAAATCACACTGCACCATACTTAAAATGAATAAACTTTCAACTTTGACACAATATCAGGTACTGGATATCCAAAGATTCTTTTGTCCATCCAAATATTGCTGAGTAGGAGTAGGAAGCAGCAGATTCACCAGATTAAATATTTAGATCAAGGGTCTGAAATCTGTGGCCCGTGGACCATTTGTGGCCTGTGGACCTCCATAGATGGGATAGCGAATATACTTCTGTTATTACATAATTATTATTGTTGTTGTTACTATTGTTAGTACATAAATGTTATTACATTTATAAAGGTCCTCAATAAGTTTTAGAAAAAAAACCTCCCCATGTCTTGTTCATCTTAGTAATAATTCAACATCCGTAAGGGAAAAGCGTCAACATTTACCCTTGAAAACAAGTCTTTTTGACAGCGAGAGCTTGGCAGGGCCAGAAGAGTCAACAGAAGTCTGCGCAGGATGGAATCCTGAGCCAGGCTTTTCAGGGTCTTAGGAGAAAGAAAAATCCTCTTATCACAATCAGTTTCACATTTACTTACACATTTATGTCTTATTCTATTTACCTTTGCCCAGACGTGTCCTGGTCCTTCGTTCACTTTGGTCAATGTGTTCAGGTACTGGAAGTATTCATCTCCTAGATCATTTCCCACTTTAGAAATGTGTTCATACAAACCCAACTGATCTGCCAACTCTGACAGCATTTGTCTGGAAATATTATCATCCTGTCAGAGAAACAATAGGATCACCGGTGGAAATACAATAAGATTGACAATAGAGAACAAAGAAGAGCAGAAAAATTACAGAGATTGTAAAATACTGTACATTGTAAATAGTCAAATCTACTTGTTCATGTCAATTTTCTCTACCTTTTATTTTGCCAGAATTTTATTATTTATAATTATATTTATAATTTATAAAAAAAAAAGCTGCAACTTTTGGCCTTAAGATTTTCACCACGTCACCAGGTTTTTTTTATCACCAGGTCACAAGTAAGAAACGGCAAACGTATCACTAACTGAGAGAAACATCAGATTCAATCATCCAATATCACTTACTGAATTATTGGCCAAGGTTAAATGCTGGAGTGCAATCAATCTTACCTTTATTTCTTTAGGATTTTGAAGGATGGTGTTGATATACTTCCATGTTACACGTCCAAGATGCTCAGAAAAACTTCCTGTTACACTGTACAGTGCAGTCTTATAGAAAGCCCTTGCAAGCTCCATGAATTCAGATCTTTGTTGTTCTTTCAGATCCACAACAGCGGTGGCCCACATGAAATCGCGGGCAGGATTGCCTACATTGATTTTTTGCAAGTGGAGAAGCTTCTTCTTCATCCTGGTTTTTAGCAGGTGCAACGCTGGTTTGCGGATAAAGAACTCAGCAAAGGGAGGTAAAAATATACTCCTGGCATATGTGTCAATTAATTTGTAAATAAGCTCAAACTCCAAATGAACTTTCGTTGAACCAGACTGCTGCTGTTTCTGGATAGTGCTGATGGGCTCCAAAGAAGTAGCCAGGAAGAGGAAGTAGAGCTTCATGTTGTAGTCCATCAGCTGCTCTTTGATGGACTCAGTATCCTCCGAGTGTTTCAGGGTCTTAAAATACTCCAGCAAATCCTTCCAACTGTACACCATCCTTTGTACAGTTTGTATGAAACCCAAACATTGCGATGAGATGGAACGGGACGGGTCAAAGCCTTCTTTTCCCACAAAGATATGTTTTAGACTGTGTTTGACGGAGGCATTGCATGTGTAGTGACGGTGGATGTCTTTTATAAGGTCAACAACACAATTAAAAGAAGCCAGAATCCCAGACTGACAGGCTCTTCCTGCGATTCCATAAAGGCCGCAGAGCGACACCAACTTTGGATTGTGATCCCTGAACAAGACCTCGACCATCCTGCCTAACAATGTGTGAGAGGCATCATAATAAAACACTGCAAGGTTGGACAGACAAAGACCTAAATTCTTCAGTGTGTGAAGCAGATGTTGTGCATCAGAGTCCACGATGTCAGCGTCCATGTCCGTACTTGATAGCAACTGTGGGTCAGCTCTGTCCACGCTCAGTTGTAAAATGTTAAGAAGCCTCACGACACTGGTGTCATGCATCGGGTCATAAAAGCTGATCAGAATGACGCTTGTGCTGTGGTTTCCACCCAAATCTACACCTGTGTACAGATACAGGCAGTATGGCGTGGTTTTGCATTTCTCTACAGTGTCTGACAGGAAGGACATTAGGTCCACATTTTTAGGACAATACCTTTGAATGAAGTGCTGCAAGGATATGCTGTCGTGGGAATCATTTATTTCAAGCTCCATGTCGAATGTTGTCTCAGGTTCTTTTTTAATTCGAAATGGATTTTTTGTCATCGTTTTATCCATGCTCTCAGTTATGTTGTCCTCCCGGACAAAAACTACATCATCGTCATCAGAAAGTAGGTCCACTACATCCGAACATTGTTTCAAATTCCCTTTCTGCTCCATTTGTTCATCTACTGGCTGGTCATCTATCTGTATAATATGCACAAGTTTCTCATGTGGGCCTGGGGAGGGAAAAAGTCCTTTAAATGCTTTAAAGGAGGAAAAAAAAAGTCCTTTAAATAAACATAAAAAAAATTAAAAAGTCTAATAAATGTTGTCACCATACGTGTTATATTCAAGCCTTGTAATACTATATGTTATAACACGATTAAATGTGTTTAAATAGGTTTTACTTGTACTTTTTTTAGTATTTTAGTAGTAAGAAAGAAGTATCGTGCTTCTTTCTTACTCTCATTGCGGACTCGAACGCAACAGACGTTTTAAACCAATCACACTAGGGCGGGTAAAATTCAACCAGTAGAAAGTCTCCAGAACCGGAAAAGCTCAGAGGAACTGTTGTCAGCTGAACCAGGATCAGATTGTAAGAGCTCAAAGCGGAACTTTCTGAGACCGTTGAAGAAAGAGCCGGATTGAGGAACAGCTGTACACAAACATGCGAAGCACTGTCTTCGAATGGGACATGTTGTGAAGGCTAAAGCACGCTAACCATGACAAAGCTTCATGGTGTGGACAATAACACAAATACTGAAAAATGTTTATTATTTCATTACTATGTGTTCACTTTAAATCAATCTGGGCTACACAAGTAACACTACAACAAAATTTACATAGAATAATTGAAACTCCGTTGGCGACAGTCCTCAGAAAGTTATGTTTTAAAGACTGTTGTTGATTCAAGGACCAGAAATATAAACGTTACGGCAGGTTTGCATAGGGCAGCACCGCTCGACCCTGTGGCTCCTTTCTATATAATTCTGACGTGTTAGCGCATTCCAGCTTTAAACTCTTAAAACTAAAACGTCCCCGACATATTTGCGTGGATAAACTGTGAAATGTTGAAACCGCTGTGAGATAGACAAGGCTAACACTTCTCTTACCGTCAGTCGTCAGTCTCCTCCGTGCGGGTATTTAAACAATCGGTAACCCAAGGCTAACAGCGTACCATGCAGGCTGTACCCGGCTCCTCCCCCTGGACCAGCGCCCGCCCCCAGTGGACAAAACAAAGACTGCAAGTGGTGTACGATAAATAGTGATGAACGAAATAACGTTCGAGTTTGATGTCGATGTGAAACAACCTAATAACAAAAACGTAACGTTATGTATTTTTATATCAATATAATAACAAGCTGCAAAGGCTAAAATCGCCGTTCATTCGCCGCTAGCCGCTGTGCTAAATAACACATCGGTTCAAAAGTGGAGCAGTTAATGACATTAAAGTCATCGAACGGTCAACGAATTGAAGTGTATTAATCAAATACAATTAAAAAAACTTTTAATATCGAAATTTGTTTAATGTATCGCACTTTAGAATTGGTCCACGTGGTTCGTAAGGCACATTAGACTATATAATTCTTACGTCGAATATATATCGTATATTCATATCGAAAAAAACGCTTAATAAGGCTAATCTATAGCATACACAATGAGAACGAACGACGACCATCTTTGTTTTGAACGTCGTTGTTTTGAGACGGGTTGTTCACAGCTTTTTGGTTTGGGAGCTACTCTTTAATTGAGCTGATAACATTTAAACAGATAAATTGGATATAATATTTATATATACCGCATATGTTGATTAGATGTGTGTAGCTGTTTGGACCCAATTCTATCAATACTGGTTTAGTCCTATAGATATAATCCATATATATATTGGATTTGATTCTAATTCCACATAAACTACCAGCCCTTGGTTTGCTATCCCCATCTATGGGCAACTCTTATATTAGAAAAATCTTTAAAGTAGCAAATGATTACTGATATCCCAAAATAAGAGGTAAAAACCAAAGAGATATAACCTGATAATCTGATTTAAAGCAGACTTGCATAAAAAAAAAAAAAACGTATTGAAAAATCCCATTATAGATATTTGAGGTAAATGTTGATATTTACGTTGCAGAGTCCAAGTTGTACATTAACTAAACATGTCAAACAAATGTTGCCTTGTTCTATGTTGTGTTTTTTCAACACTGTTAGTCATTATTACCACAATGGCTTTCCTAGTTTCCTGTCATTCTGCCAAGAATCACCATTATTACCAAAGGTTTTGTCAATGAACTACATCTAAGATTTAGTTTCGACATGAAGATATTGTCAGATGCTATGGGTAAGTGTCTCTAGTGTCTGCATTTAAGCTACCCCATTTATATATATATCTATATATTTATTGATCTACAAATGAAAACTACAAACATGGTCTTAATACACAGACTAGCCTTTTCCATAATTTCCTGAAGGATACTCCTGAGAAATTAATAATGTTCTATCTATCTACTGTATATATCTATCAATCATAGAGACACATGCCAGCAGGTTGTAATTGTGGGTTATTTTTATTGAGCCAAGCATTTATATAGTTTACAAAAGAATATAAAGTTAGTATAAAATATGACAGTAAGAACAAAATCATGGATAAGGTGTAAATATTAATAAGATTAAAGAAAAACTACAGTAACTATGTTAGACATTTTAAACAGCTTTAAAATAAACAGGCATACAGCTGAAATCTAAATAACGATATAAAGTTACAACTTTCATACAACTCTAGGTTAAAGTATACGGTGTGTTTTCATAATATACACAAACTGGCACAAAAAAAAAAAAAACAGTCTTGTACTGTTTCACAACAGCCTTGCAGTGTCAACCATGCATGTAAACATAATTTTTTCATTGGCATTAAAAGAAACAGGGATAAAAAATATTTATCTCCATAAGGATGGAGAATAAATACTATCTTTCCGAACGTCATTTAAAAGACAAAAAGTGTGTATTTTTAAAAACAAATGTGCATTCATGTGTATAAAAAGTTTTGGTCAAACCACAAATACCAAAAAACTTGTAAACCTCTTATAAGATACATCACACAAACACTTTAAAATAACCACTATATGTATATATATATATACAGTACATATATACATTCTATATACAAATACAGGATAAAAGTATGCAAGTTACAGTATGTTTTCACACAAAATAGGTTTCAACTGAAGGACTGGTGTACGTTTGCCTCTGTTGTCTGAGGTAAGGCCTGGTTTGAATAGCTGACAGCCAACATGATAACAATTTTCCAGTGTTTAGAGCATTTTAAAAAAAAAACGATTGTATCATTAAAAAATAAAGCACAAAAAACATTAAGTTGTTAAACCAGCAACCTTGAGATTTTTTCCTGACAGCCCACATTATCCATTTAAATTTAAAACTATAATCCAAAGTAGTGAACGCTTGTTCACAATAAAATATTAGCCAGTGTCAAAAGTTAAAATAATAAAAAATACAAAAACTACAGCAAGGTTTATGTTTGACAGTTCTTGATTAGCAAGCTATCTTTGTGGCCAAACATAAAATTTGACCAATACCTCCCGTGTCTTCTTTCACGTGGGCTATTTTTCAAGTCAAAACATGTGGCTTTAAGTAAAAAAGAATAAAAAACACCTTGAAACTCAGGAAATATAACGTAAAAACTGCTGGTCGTCTTAGTAGGCAGCAGGAATGAGCACCATATAAAAGAGTAGAAATTGTAAAGTTCTATAATTTGCCTTTGAAGTCACAGTGCATTTAAATATCCACTTTCATTGTCCCTACTGTTACCAGATGGTGATGGTAATACAGGCCAGTGTGTTTTCCAGTAATGTGTGGTTTTCTATTCACATGCAAAGTAATCTTTGAGCGGTGCGAACAGATGCCTGATGACAGGGACACTCCAGGAACGTCCCAGGAGCTTCTGTCGGGCTCCTCGGCCCATGTTGGAAACATCTGTGTAGTGGACAGGAAACCCAAAGATCCTGCAGGATGATGTGCACAAAGTTAAGATATTTTCGGGTAAATACAACTTAATATTCTTTTTCATCAAATTCCGTTCTCCTACCTCTCCAGTTCAGTGCACCACAGTATGTCTTCCTTTCCATTCATGAGCACAGGGAGATGCTGGTCTTTACCCTGTTTGATGGAGTTGGATCGGGTGGTAATAGTTCGCACTTTTCCAAACTAAAACATTTAAAGTAATATTTATAAAAATCAGCTAAATAAAACTTTCAAATTACTTTATTTTCTGTATGACCTACCTTGGCAACTCTGCCATGCTCCAGACAGTCCTGCAGCTCCAGCTTGTCCATTCCGGAGGCACAGAGGGGCCTGGACATTAGGAAATTGTTTACATCGGTTATTTTTATCTAAATTTGTCTCTACAAGTACGTAAAATATTCAATATATATCAGATGAATTATTATGTATGTTAAATATTTCAAAATATAAAATTAGAACCTACAAAGGCTGATTAGTGGAAATATTTCCATAGGTGAAATGACCTACCTGTTCATGCCTGGTAGGTTTCCCCAGAAATATCGTGCACGATGAGCAGCAGAGACCTCAATAGCATCGATCATCACAGGATTACACTGTAGCAAAGAAAACATTAAAATGCATCAAACTTTATGTATATAGGACCAACCAATAACAACCAGAATAAAGCAAATAGATAATTTGATCTAAAAATCAGTTTATGTCTAGCCAGAACATAGGAAAACTTGTCACTCACCTCCAGATAGCGTGAGATGTCCCTCTTGTCATTGACGCCCATGGCGACCACGTTTTCAAACATCCAGAAGAACGGACGGTCCTCGCCTTCCTTGGGCTTTGCCTCGCTCAGCAAGCGATAAAATTCAAAGAACAGCCTCCCTGTGCCTTCTGTAACAACAGCAAATGATCACAGTCAGTGAGGAAATTGGTATATGGAAATAAAAGTGATATTTTTGAGACAAATATTTTTAGCTAGACTTCATCAAAAAAACTCAAACTTAGTGTTTCACAGCATTACCTACCATACAGGCCTTTCCTTGCAGGGTTGACTATTGAGAGATCATTGCATGGACTTCCACCAATCACAAGGTCAAATGGGCCCCATTCTTGTATCTAGGAGTTACAATAGCACCATCTTGTGTTAAATTTCTTGCATTATTATTTTTTTTAAAAATTGTAGTAAACAAGAGAAAACAACACAAGGGGTACATTCTTACATTCTTCTTTGTGATGTTCCTAACATCGTGGACGTACTGAATTTTTCCTTCATGTCTCACAACGCCCACTGAGATGGAGTCCTCACACACCTCTGATGCCACATACTGATCCACCTTAAACCCCAAGTCCCTAAGAACCAAATAGCCTGGGGACATACAACAACAACAATGAGGCTATGATGAACCACTTTTCATTATCTATCAATAATCACCTCCAATAGACAATTCTTTGTCATATTTTTACCGGTGGCAATGCCGTCAAACAGGGAAAGCACCCTGATTGGTCGTCTCTGCTCTGCAGGGACAGCCGGGTAGATTTTTGGTTTCTCCTAGAAGCGAAGGATGACAAATAAAAACAATTAGTCGAAATCAAGTAGTAATATTTAAATTATTTTGATTTTTGTAAGTAAAACAATAAACCAAAAATCATCTCAGACTTACAAACTCCTGTCCGTAGTCGTTAGCGAAAAACTCCTGCAGTTTGAGGTTCCAGTCATGGCGTCGTTTTAGGACGCCGTACGGCAGCAGCGGCTGGCACATGTAGCATCTCCAGGGGTCCTGATAACGGGCGTTGTTAGATGTTCCGGGATTAACTAGGATGTCCAAGCAGTCCACGCAGAAACACCTGAACCAGGATGAGAGGAAACAGGTGAACAGAGTTTCTGACATTCACACAGAGACGAACTGTGAGAGGAGCTTTGGTTTGTGTAGAGTTTGTTGTAGATGTTTTTCTGACCTGCAGCAGTTGGCGTTACCACAGAGAAGAACCTCTCGACCACCACAGCAGATAGTGCAGTAGGACTGATAGCCATCATCGTCGTACATGTAGGACATCTCCAGATAGACATCCTAAACACACAGATTAGTTATTAACCCAATGATTACTCATACGACTATTGATAAAGAGAGGTGATAAAAATCCTCCTTACTTTGCATGTTTGGCACAGGCCTCCTTCAAAAAGTGGGTGAAAAGTTGCAACTCTCCTTTTGCCACAGGAGAGACAGAACTCTGCAGAAGAAACATAGATGCAGACCAGTCAAAAAGATTGAAATAATTAAACAAACCTATTGCAAACAGAACAAAATAATTGCATTAATACTGTAAGTCACAAGGTGAACACCTTACCTTCTACACTGCAATTATTCTTCAAAACTTCATTCACCATTTGTTCTAAAGAAAAGAAAACATAGTCAACATACATACAAAGACTTAAGACTTTATTTATAGCTCTGATAAGGGATGTCAATGATATCAACTGACTAATACCCGCCAATATTAAGTTTTACGTAAGAATTGTAAAAACTGATAAAGCAAAGCCCGGGTTTGAAATAAATACCATGCCAAATGACATTTTATTCTATAGAACTTTATTAATCCCTCAGGAAATTATGCCTCGGTATTAAACCCATCATCATAGTGAGCAGGGGGCAGCTGGCTACTATGGGGGATTCAAATAGCATTTTGTATATTGGCAAAAAGTTAATATAAAACATCCCCTACATCTGCGGACATGAAACCCGCCTCCAAACCTAAATGTCATAGCTGTGACAGTTGAGACATACCTCTGCTGTAAGACTCTTCAGCTGCCTTGTTCTTACAGAGGCTCACTTTTTGTTTCTTCGCACTGGGAAAGCACTCAGGCAGTGACACATCAAGGACATGGTGGTCCAGAGGATTACTGTCTGCAGAAACACAAACATAAATTGTTGGTTGGAATCCTTTTTCTTAGAAAACATTTATGTTGCAAACAGAACAGTTCGTCTTGTACCAGACAGTTGTCCAGACTGGACTGTACCACGTTTCTCACCAGCATTGTGTGTAGGTTTCAGTCCTTCCTCTCCTTTGGGCAGGAAGCCCCCGTTGGCCCAGTCTAACATGGGTTTGACCTGGTCATCTAAGTTGTCTGAGTCACAGGGAGGAAATGTCTTCTCTGCTCGAACACTGGCCATCTGTGTAGGGGGACAGTGAGACATCATGTGATTGTTGAAGAATTGTTGAAGTTTTCTAAGGCAATAAATAAGCTGTGGATTTTACAAATATATTAGCCAAAAATCAGCAATCATCTTTTGACCACATACACACCGAAACACATAAGCATGTTATTTTAGTTTAAGACATTGAGCTATTGAATTCTCATTATTAAAGAAAATCTTAGATACGAAACGTGTTCTAGAAAAACAACATGCCCTAATTCCTAATGAAACTCTTATTTTGAACATGACTCAGAGTCTTCATCAAATGTACATTTTAAAAAAGTACAGAAAACAGGAAGACACAGCCTTCAATATCCTCTAAAGTTGTTCTGTTTAATACTATAAGTAACTATTAATTGTGATATGCTGTCAGAAATATGTTTGTTGTCTAAGAAGTACAGTATGTTTATGAGCTTGATCGTGGTTTCAAATCCCTATAAATGTATCTAATCCACAAATGGTATTGGAGGGGTTTGGTAAAAGCATATCATCTTTCTTCGCTAATCCTTAAATTGAAGAAAAAAGGGCAGGAATGGTGAGAGACGTGGCTGTTTTTCATATGCAACACTGACAGTGAAGAAGGCAAATGTCAAGGAGCTGAAGGAGGATTAGAGAAGACAGAAGACAATGGGTAAGCAGAGACAGAGCAGTAGGAAGACTGTTGTTGCTACTTGGTCAAGAGACAAATATCTAAAGACCCGCAAGACAGGAGTCCTTAACATGCACAAACAAGCATGAACCTGATCCTGGAAGAATGACAGCAATAACAATGGAGAATAGTAAAAGGTAAGGAATAAGAAAGTGAAATGCCTTGGTGTGTTTTCCATTATTTAGTGTCAAGGAATTTCAAGGGTTATGAATAATGTTAAAGTTATTTAGCCTAATATATAAAATGTGTCTATTCTTTAAATACATTTTATATATATTAGGCTAAATAACCATAGAATAAGACACTTTACTGTCTGCTTTTGGATTCTGAGAAATGTCTCATCCTGTCTCTTGTGCTGAAGATTGAAGAAGTAAATCCCTTCTGAAGCAATTCTGTGCTAATGCTGAACTATATACACACACATGACAATAAAACCCTATTAGCAGTATAAGTGTCTTATAGCAGTCTTATACTATTTTTATGGACCAGTCGTAAGTACCCGGTGTTTTAAAATATGTTCCTACAAAATCTTCCTACACAAAATTAACTGTGCATGGGCACACAACAAGGGTTTCCTAAGTGCACCAGCCTATAATTTTCTCCTACCAAACCGGTTTACAAGGTTAGAATCTTGTATCAATGACTCTGCGTCATTTTGAGTTTATTGTTGTGTCTTCACTGAGAAAATATTTCCTAATCAAATATAGTTGCATTGTTGATGATGGAATCCTAGCCATTCTATTGTTCAGTTCTTTTGTTGATATGGGTATGGATCAAGTAGAAGTAATAGCCAGATGGGACCGGAAACATTATTTCTCTGCGGCCCGGCACCAATTCACCCACGGACCTGTACTGGTCCCTGGCCCAGTGGTTGGGAAACACTTTCTTATAGCGTATAAAGAAATGATAATCAAGCCACATATTTTTTCAGTTATTTATAACTACCCATCGTTTTATAGTAGTATCTGTTATAACGGCTTTAATATTGATGTTGACTCTGGTGCACCTGCCTGTAGGAACAATAATCAGGGCTATTTACTCATAATGGATGATGCACACCATAAAGATTGTGTATAATAACTGGCACGGTCTTTACAGGAAAAATATACCCGGGAAAATCCCTTTTCACTCAATTCAATTTTTTATATCAAATTAAAACACTTTCTTATAGCGTATAAAGAAATGATAATCAAGCCACATATTTTTTCAGTTATTTATAACTACCCATCGTTTTATAGTAGTATCTGTTATAACGGCTTTAATATTGATGTTGACTCTGGTGCACCTGCCTGTAGGAACAATAATCAGGGCTATTTACTCATAATGGATGATGCACACCATAAAGATTGTATATAATAACTGGCACGGTCTTTACAGGAAAAATATACCCGGGAAAATCCCTTTTCACTCAATTCAATTTTTTATATCCAATTAATAATAGTTTGGTGCAGAAATTGTGAAATGTAACCTTTTTTCAAATAAAAATAAAAAAAAAAAAATTTAAAGGCTTATTAAGTAACTCTGAGTTTAAGTGTTTTTCTGATGGTGCCGCTTTACCTCTAGGGCCTGGAAGATTGCTCTGCGGTAAGAGGCCAGCTTTGTGTAGGAAAGCTGACTGAAGAACTTTGTGAATGCAGTGATAGAGTCCAGTTTGTCTGCTGAAACCTGTGGACAATAATATGGAAATAAGTCAAAAATGATGGCAAATCAACTTGTCAGTCTGTTTAAAATCCATTCCACAGAGTCTTCATCCTTACCTCAGAGAATTTGCCATCTCCAAACCACTGCAGCCACCTCATTCCAGGGCTCGCCTGCCTCTTCCCTGTGACACGCCATGTCACTACTATGCCTGGCCACCAGGAAAACCCCTTGATCTTCCCCCATACCAGCTCCCCGATGCCAAACCCTTTGTTATCCTAGACATGACACGACAGATGACATCAAAAAGAAGAAAGGTTAGGTAATCTCCTGACTTTGTAAAAAAACAAACAAAAGAAGAGAAAACAGTAATCTTTGCTTATAGAGACATATTCTAACACACAGGAAGTCCTAGCTATTGGAGTTAACAATAATTGCTTTGACATTTTGGGTAATCACAGCAATTTGATGCAAATTCCTTTCCGTTCTATTCAGAAGGAAAGAGGAAAGTTCAAGCATGTTACAAAACAGATGTCGGATTTTTTTTTTTGTCACAACAGACGAAATCTGTGTTTTGTATGAAGAGCTTTAAAAAAATCTATTTGAGTAACCCCTGTAACAGAGCCTGAGATAAGTGTTGAATTTTTCTGACTTAATTTTTGTCCAATATATTATATGAGATGTGTTTCATGATACAACAAATCCTGCAAGTATATAAGGCCAACATAATTATATATTATTTGATATGATTTAACGGGCCAAATATATTTAAGCTGCAGGCCAGATTTGGCCCCCAAGCCTGAGTTTGACACCTGTGCCTTCAATCAAGAGAACAAGATTGTAAAGAATTATTTAGTTCTTATGTCTTGTAATAGACAAACATTGGACTCCTTTTGGGCTAAATGAAGCCCATCCAGGACCTTAGTTTGACCCAGCCTGGTCTGGATGGACAGAGATCTTTTGAGTCTGATCAGGAACATTAAAGTTGACCATAAAATGGAAAATAAAGACAATAATGCTTCACTGAAGCAGCCTGGGCGTACACAAAAAAGCTGGATATACACATCATGGAGTGACATGGTGAAGGAGACACCATTGTGGGGTGTGATTACCAACAGACACACAAATACACACACACGCACACACACAAGTCTATGCCAGGAATCGTGACCTGAAAGAAATGATTGATACTGAGCTAACACAGACTGTCTCTTTCTCTCTCTTACTATCTATACTCTGTGTGTGTGTGAGTGTGTGAGTGTGTGTGTGTGTGGCCACCTGCACTAACACAAGGCCAGGTGGAAGGAGGTTTGTGGTGTCGGCAGGGAGTTTACCCTCCTCTTTCTATCGCTGCCAAATCCTTCACTTCCCCTTTTGCAAGTGTCCTTTCTGTGGCCTGTATTCATGCAGCCTTTTGGTTGTTTAACTTTTTCAAACCTTTTATGCAGTTAAAAAAAATCTGATGTCAGTTTTTTCTTTTTCTGTCAAGACAATGTTTACTACTTCACTTCAGTGCGGGGAGGTTTGATTAACCAGACACGTTTAAGCTTTTCACAGACATAAAAGGTGTGGGACAGTTGTAAAACACCTAAACCAACACAATATGATCTTAAAATTTCCCATTATATCTAACCGTCTTATTTTTACAATGTTAATGCAATAACAACAAGACATACCAGTCGAGCAGAGTGAGTTTTTTTCTTTTAAGATTTCTTTTGTCTAATGGATGACAGATTCAGCAACTAGAAGCAGGTCTGCAAATGCAGCTTGTTCTAAATGTTTTGGGGTTTTCCCCAAACGCAGGTAGTATCTTCCCGACACCTTTCAAACGCATGAACTCTGCTTTAGTATGGGTATAATCATAATCTCCACTCAAATCACATTTATTTGTGTTCCCAATAAAATTTACTGATTTTGTAACAAATTTTCTTGGAAAAAATAGGTGCATGACGTGTTTTACTTGTGTGTATTTTTTAAATATTTTTTCTTGTTTCTATTATAAAAAAAAGGACATTCATGCTTATAATATGTAACGATAGAAGTTGTATTTGTTGTGTATGCAACTGAAGCTAAAAAAAAAGTAAATAAAAAAATAAAGAAAAGAGCTCCAGGTTCATTGTGACTAGTACCTACTAAAGTATTATGTACTCTAATAAACTAAATTATTAATTTAAGTAACAACAGAAACACTGCACATCCTCGTTGATGTCTTCTTAAGAGTCAGTCTGGTCTTTTTGTTATTTATTTTACTACAAGATTCTCTGTTTAAGTCACAATCGACATTTTTAGCCAAGTGTGGTCCCAGAGTACGACTAGTGACAACGGTTAAAAGAGTGACAAAAGTCGTGCATCTGTTGAAAGATGATTTTTCATTTCTGCAAAGACTGTTTTCAAGATAATGTTCACGGAGGAAAAACTGAAGTCTACTCTTCAGTTGTAGCCACACTCGCACGTCTCTCTTGTGAGTGCACCTGGGTTTAACATTACTTTTGAATTTTGATGAAGCCGCAGAAACAAATCTTACATTGTACTCAGGCTGAGTTTCCGAGCTCAGTGTGGTGATGCTGCTCTGCGCCGAGTCTTTGGAATCTTGTTCCATCAGTTCCAAACGAGGCACCTCTGGAATGCTGCCAGACATCACTGCCAAAACATGAGGACCAGCAGCACTCTGACAAGACAGATGACAACATGCATGAGATAAAAATAAAAATAAATCACATTTGACTAAATAAGAAAACAATACTTTTGGTGAAACGAATTAAAAAATATTTTTTATTATAAATTGATTATTTTAGTTTAATTGTCATTAGTATGGTATAATTCCTGTCTCTTATACACATC
>JAFBJS010002546.1:68652-92350 GCA_016785265.1 Paraplagusia blochii | reverse complement strand
CCCATCTGGCTATTACTTCCACTTGATCCATACCCATATCAACAAAAGAACTGACCAATAGAATGGCTAGGATTCCATCATCAATAATGCAACTATATTTGATTAGAAAATATTTTCTCAGTAAAGACAACAACAATAAACTCAAAATGACACAGAGTCATTGATACAAGATTCTAACCTTTTATACCGGTCTGGTAGCAGAAAATTATAGGCTGTGTGCACTTGGGAAACCCCTGTTGTGTGCATGCACAGTCTATTCGGGTAGGAAGATTTTTTAAGTAGGAAAATATTTCAGAACACAGGAAATTTACTTTCAATAAGGGATATTTATCTGCCACAACTAAACGACCGGTTCTTGAAACTAGTACAAGACATTTAACCGGTCTGTGGCGCAAAAAAATGTTTGGGAACACTAACGTAAAAGACTTTTGGGAGAATTTCTCTGTATCAGTACTGAAGTTCATGTTACTCAACCTTTGTTAGCCGCTCAGTTAAACTGGCATATTCATTTGTCAAACTATGCCACCCCTTGCCAAAATCTTAATCCATTAATGTCAGTTCCTCCTATAATTGTGAAGTAGAGTTTACTAAGCTTTAGATTGTTTCAATTCCATTAGGGAACGTGAGCTGGGATTATTTGTGAGACAGGTCGAAACAGAAATAACAATCATGTAGTCGGAAGGCGTCAGAACGAGATGAAACAATAATAGTGTTCATGTTACGGTCTGAAAAAAATGAACATAGGCGCCATCTCAGTACAGAACATAACTTGCTCTTTTATTATTCAAGTTGCATTATTCAAGTTCCAGGAGTGAACAAAATTTTTGTTACATATATTCTAAACCTGGGCTTTTATCCTGACTTCCCCTTCAAATGCCACAGAGTTTGGTGTTTCTGCCTCCTCAAGAGCAACAATAACAAAGACTCACCTGAAGCCGGCTCTGTTCCTGTTTGCGATGCTGTCTGCGTGGCTTGTTGTGAGCCTGTGCTGTCAGACCTGCTTGGAAAATGGTCCTGGGTCGAGGCCTTTCTCTCAGTCCCGACTGAGATTCACCTGATGTCTTTTCCTGTAGTATATACCGTCTTTAGGACACCTCATTGACCAATACTATTAACTGTATTAGAGATTTCAAACCTCGCTGTAGGAGTCCCAGGTAATTTCCTCGTCCTCAGATCTCTTCCTGCTTCTTTTTCTGTTTCCCCTTGAACAAAGTTTATCATCTGGACAGAGACGGACAGTTGGTTTGACACTCGGAGGTTTTGACAGATGGCAAAAAAAACAACTTTTCTAACATGCCATTCTTTCTGTACATCAAAAGGTGATGATGGTAAATGTTACGACACTGATACTGGTCTATATCAGAGACATATTAAATACCTTGAGGTGAAGCTGCATCTCCATTAGGTTTGAGGCTCAAGGGAGAGGGTGGTTCAGCTGCAGTGAGAGGGCTGTTCTCATTGGTCAGCTCCACACCGCTGTCATTCCCGGTCAGAGGTTCAGCTGAAAGTGTATCTCCATTGACTACAGCCTAAAAATGAATAAAAAAATACAATGAGCTACATGTCTGGTTATTTTACAAGTAAACAATAATATTTATTTATTAATAATTACCGTTATGGAACTTTGCGCTTTTAAAGTGATGCTTTAGGTCTGGCTTTACGTAATTGTGTTTTTGACAGAATGATGTATTTGATTTTGCTTGATTCCAATCTACCCCATTACTCACAGGACGTTTACACACGTTAGTCAGTATCAATACGTTTCAAACATTACGCCAAACTATTCCTCCCCTGCGGGCCTTGGTTTCACTCTCTCCTGAGATCAAGTCACAACGGTGAGAAATCTTTTGCATGTCAGAGATCGTCTGCACCGCCCACTCATACAGCAGCATATAAATGAAAGTGTCTGACTTTACATGAGAGTTGTAGAAAACAAAAACATTGAGGAGGAAGACAGATGAGTGATTCTTCATGGGATACTACTGACAGTGAGTCATGTCTAGTCTGTTTGACAGTGTATGATTGAGAAGCTGGAAATACGCACACAAATAAACAGAGAAAATTAGTCATCTCATTAAAGTAAAAAGGCGGTTAATCCAAAAATAATTTTAAATAACTCTCTTTGTAACTTATTTTGACGGTTCAAGAATGAACTGGAATTTTTTTTGTATTATTATTGCACGTGCATCAGAAAGGAATCACAAATCTTGGATTTTTTTTAGACAAAGGGATACTAAAACATTGTTCCAACGTAAAAATTCCTATTTTTTTGCCAATGAGCAGAACAATGCCAATGAGCAGAACAATATGAAAATGTAGGTTGCTTTATTTCTTAAATGTAAAACCATTGTTAAAAATAACATTGTAAGAATTCTACCAAAAATGTTGACCAAGATACAGCTCATGTTAACTGTCAAATACAAATGTCTTAATCAAAGGACAGACTTGTACTACATGTCGTACCAGAAATTAGAGGACTATGTGTAGTTCCAAGAGTGATAATAGACATTCCTTTAAGTCCCTTTCGATTTCTGTCGTATCCCCAGGTACTATCCTTGACCTATAATTCATTCTCCTCTCTGAGATTCACTGACAGGATTCCCACCGCCCAAGGGTGTTGTCATCACTATCCACCTCCCGTAACCTCAACCCATATCCTTTCTACTCTTCTTCTACAACAAAACCTCAGGTTACCCTTAGCCACTGTTAATAACCACCTTGGCCACACTATACGTTTCTCAATGATCGTGGAGAGTTAAACATTTATGTTGCCAGAGAAAATGAAAATAGACATTCAGATTACATCACCTGTCTCATAAAACATAAATGTTTTATGAGCTTTTTTGGCTTACATCAAACTGACTTTCTTCTTTGGCTCCAGTAAAGGCTTTTTGTAAGTAAGGTTGTTCTAGTAGAGCAGTGTTCCCCAACATATTTTGCGCTACGGACCGGTTAAATGTCTTATATATTATTATATTCTATTTTCAAGAACAGGTCGTTAAGTTGTAGCAGATAAATATCCCTTAGTAAAAGTAAATTGCCAGTGTTGTGAAATATTTCCTTACTATAAAAAGTTCCTACCTGAATTAACTGTGCATGCACACAACAAGGGTTTCCCAAGTGCACTCAGCCTATAATTTTCTCCAACCAAACCGGTATACAAGCTTAGAATCTTGTATCAACAGCTCTGCGTCATTTTGAGTTTATTGTTGTCTTCACTACGAAAATATTTTGGGGCCAAAAGAAAACATTATTTCTCTGCGGCCCGGCACCAATTCAACCACGGGCCCGTGACGGTCCCCGGCCCAGTGGTTGAGGACCACTGTTTTAGAGGACAGAAGAGAATTGATCTAAAAAAAAAACTCAGCTTCCTTTATTCTATTTTACCTCCCCGTAGCACAGCCGAGGAAAATAGATTGCAAATTCCTTTTACTCATGAACAGAAACAAAATCTCACTGTGCACCTCGTCCTTTCCTCCTGCTCCTCATTCAGAATCCCCTTCCTCCATTATTTTCTTTTCAGCACAATTTGTTTGAAACTCTGCGCGGATAAAACCGCACCAAGTCTGCTTTTGTGAAGCTAGCATAATGAAAAAGACATTGCACGAACATTTACAGTTGACTAAAGTAGGCTTTGTGAGTAGTTTGGTTCATTCATAAGCTCCTGAAAAGATACGATATTCAAGTAGCAGATCTTGGCTCCGAAAAAACCATAGTGTAAAACCCGTGGTTTTCAACATTCAACAAATTAATTCTGGCTAGAGATACTGTTCAGGCCAAAAACCTTAAAATGTCTATTTACATATGTGAACAATGCTGTACAAGTTGCATTCAAGGAAGACTATAAGTTACTTTCCTTCTGTACATTGTACATTAGCAGGTATTGAACCAAATGCATGGAACCATGAGAAACGAGTTTCACTAAACAAGATACGAAAAACTGAGTGACTACATGAATCAAGGAGACTTTATGCCACCATTTCATTCAGCTGAAAGACTTTAGGTCCAGCTGTTTCATTTATAAACTTACGAACTTACTTACTTAAACTTAAGACACAAGAAATTGCTGTTCCAAGGTTCCAGCTGATGTGTATGACTCAGTGTGTGGCAAAGTATACCTTTAAAAATCTTGTGCTGTGTAGAAAACACCAGCTTACGTCAGGCAAGCATTCCACAGTGAGCCAGAGGTTGGCCCAAGGCTCTTTCACTGCATTGTCAAAACATTCAGTCAAGACTAAATACACTGGTCTTCAACAAAGTCTTTAACGACTTTTCCAAAAAGTTCCCCAAATCACAACTGTAGGAACAAAAACTAAATTTAAGCCAAATCATTGTTTGCTGCGATCCCCCTGTGTTTTCTCAGACACAACCAATAGAGCTAAGATCAGGATTCTGCAGAAGCTGGTGCATCAGCCACTGCTTTTATTCGACAAACAGATGGGATTTCATTGATCTTTTCGAGAATTCTGAATTACCTGTACCCAGAAACAGTGGCACAGTGTGTCATAAAATTGTAAGTGATGTTTGGCATATCAATAAGAACCTTTTACTGCTAGATATCTAGCCTTTTATCGCAGACTCGTGCTCTACTTGGAACTCAGATCTTCCAGTGCCTTTCTTTAAGTTCTTAGTGAACATCAGCGTTATGTTCAACTGAACAAGCTCAGGTTTCACAGCAAACAAGTAAAAGCCAAAGATCAGCCTAATGTATTACGTATACCAGTCAAAACACTAAGCCAATATCTGGCATCTAGTGCGAGTATTCAAGTTTTCTATTTGATTATGCAAGTGAGTAAAAACCAACCACTAGGGGTCACAAGCCCGGATAAATGGTGAGGGTTGGGTCAGGAAAGGCATCCAGCGTAATGTTGGCCAAATCAACTATGCGAAACAACAAAATGATTTATATACCAGAACGGTCGGGGCCACGGTTAACAACAACTGCCAACAGTGCAATTAACCTACAGGGTACGGTTGGAAATTGAAAATAATTTTAAATGGAAATTGCTGACTTGTTGTGGCAACTCCTGAAAAAAGAAACAAGCCCAAAGGAAAAAAAGAAGAAGTAGTAAGAAAAAGTAAGCTGAATTAATCATGCGATATAAAATGCAGATATCATACATTAATGCATAGTAAAGAGGACATTGCGTAGCATATAGGTATTGCATTTATTTATCAAAGTTGTCAATGGTTCAAAATGATTTTTTTTTGGATAACCAAATAAAAACCAGCTTTGAAATGTAAATGCTCTTTTAAAAAGACACTTGATAAAACACTGACAAAAATTGATAAATGCGTAAGCTAAAGGTATTGTTGTGAATGTAAATATGAGCAAAAATGAAATCAAATGTTTCCTCAATGAGTGACCAAAACATCTCAAAAAAACAGAATTATCCCAGAAAAGATAGATCATGTCACTTACTTAAGGTAAATATGAAGGTAGCTGTACAAACGTAAATGCGATAAAAAGTAACTGTTTTTCAGAGAGTTGTCTAAACTTAAACATTAAATGCCCCAAGACTAATATGGAAACTATCAAATGACAGAAAGAGTTAAGGCCAAAGGGTGAATAAGGCGTACAGGAAAAAGAGGAACAAAAGAGAAATAAGTAATGGTGAGAAGAACTTTCTATAGAAGGAAGGAGTGAAAGGCAGATTGTGGGGAAAGGAAGGATTTGTCAATCCCAGTCAGAATGATATATGAGGGCAATAAAGAGGAAGAAGCACCAACGGACAATGGAAGCCTTCTGTGTACAGTAGAAGTGGGAGAATATGTGTTAAAAGATGTTCAATTCAAATATGGCAACAAACTACAGAACAATAGATAAAACTTTATATACTTTCACCTATCTAACTAAGAGGGGAAAAGGGTAGATCTTGTCTGAAGTGCCACCATTAGGGAAACAAAGATTTGGTTGTTTAATGTTAAGAATCCAGCTATAATAATAATATCAAGACAAATACACTAGTAGGCACTATTACAGGTTTATGATTAATGTTGGAATCCAGCACTTTATCCAAAATTCACTAGTCTCCTGAATAGGTTGCTATACAACAAATATATAAGCAGCAATACTAGTTAAACTAACTATGGATAAAAGAGGAATAAAAGGAGTTGCTTTTAGGTTTTTTTTCATAGTAATTGAAAAACAAGGAAACTTACAGTGGCCGTCATGTTTTTACTTTCTTCCAGTATAGCAGCAGAGTATGTGTTTAAAGGCATTGCTGTGGCTGATGGCTGGTCCAGTGTTTGTCCTGACTCCTTCTGAAACCTGGAAAACACACAAAACAGATAATCAGTGAAAAAAGAGGAAAGGGTAGAACAAGAAAGGGAATTCGGGAGGTTCAGACATGCCCATACAGACCCAAAGTGCACAGATGCGCAAATCCAGCAGCCGCTGCAAGTGGGCCTTAACAAAATCCGTGGCTGTTGTTTGGTAAGTGAAATCACGCGTGCTGTAATTCTGCATTCTTCTTTTGCACAGAGTGACACTTCTTCAAACCTTCAGCCCCAAAGCAACATTAAAGTAGATTAAATGAGTAGTCTGTGGGTTAGGATTTCATGGAAGTGGCAGGTCATTAGATTTGATAAACAAGCCTGTGCAGTCCTTGACAGCAAATGATTAGTTTTGTCTTTACTCATTATCATCTGCCTATCAGACAGAAATTTGTGTAAAAAAAAAAGTTTTGAGACCCAAAACAAAAGAGCATTCTTCTTTGTTTTACAGATCACTTTATCACATTTTGATTAAACCTCAACTTTAACTCATTCATCTTCTTCTGCTTGTTTGTTGCCGGGTCACAGGGGCAGCAGGCGTACCTGGCGCGATCCAAATCACATTACACCATATTTTGAGCCTCCCTGTGGGTGGTGAGCCCACAAGAACTCATGTGGGTCTGGACAGTGCTATGCTCAGCCAACCTGGAAGCTTCATGGTTTGAAGCCAGAAGCCCTGCTTGCCAAGGTCGCTTCCTTAACCACAAAGCCACCACTGACAACTATATATTTTTATTTTTCTATATGTTAAGAATAACCATAATTTACTGAAAGGTAACCACTGTACATGTATATAATATACATATATAACCTTTGCCAAGCATATTGTTAAAAGTGTAGATGTTTGATGTCAGTTTCAAACATTGAAAGCTGGCATTGAGCAAGTCTTATTTTGAAAAACTGAACTCAGTCAGGCAGATTTTTAAGATGATGTCATGCAGGACATATTGTCTCCACTTCAACTATCTTAATCCATCCATTCTTTTTGTTTCTTCCTTATTATTTTCCAAAGTAAAAACAAAAGTACATAAACTGGATAAATGTAAAGCCTGGGGGTGTAAACCTGCATAGAGGTGAGACAATGTTTCTGAATAACACAGAGAAGAAAACTGTGAATGAGTCATAAGGATTTTTTAGACATGAAAATGTCCCTAAACTTTGTATATGTAGAAATGCACAGTAACCGCACACAACTTTATGTACACAGGGCAGATAACAATGCACGGACTAAACCTTACAACCACAAATCCCTCACCTTAGGGATCACACTGATACTTTAAGTCTATCTGTCAGTGCATCTGATGAAACAACCATTCCTTATCTCCACATTTGTCCTTCAACACTTTTCTGGTATGAGATAGACACCTGTGCTGTCATCTCAAGAAAAGCAAAAATGATTTACACATGTTAAAAACACCACTTTCACACCTAAAATGGGGGAAAACACAGGTTTCATTCTGAAGTCCTTCCTTTCTTCAGAATCTTTGTCAACTTTTTGTTGCCCTTGGGGTAGGGATACCTTGACAAGCATTGCATAGACAAGATATATCCTGTAGGTGGCAAAGGACGGTACACACATGGAAATGAAACATGT
The DNA here is from genome assembly GCA_016785265.1 of Paraplagusia blochii. NCBI lineage: Eukaryota > Metazoa > Chordata > Actinopteri > Pleuronectiformes > Cynoglossidae > Paraplagusia > Paraplagusia blochii. The sequence continues at coordinate 84,480 of JAFBJS010002546.1, read as the reverse complement.
ACATAACAACTGCAGAGGTGTTGACGGTCAAAAGCTGTCATTTGTTTATACTACTGTACTGTTGCCTACATTGTCTACAATGCTATAACATATTGTCAAAGATGTCAACCTGGGGTCTCCCTTTTGCTGCTTTGCAGTAAAATTACTACAACTACAAATGCCCCAGTGTGTGGTCATAGATTAGGCTATTGCTAGTTTCAAGAAAAGATTAAATCAATCTAAAAATAATGGCAGGTTAGAAGCAGAAACCAAAGAAGAAATATTCAAAACTGCACAATTGTCATGAAAGAATAACCTCCTTTTTAAATATTTTGTTTATGCTTTTTCTTCCACATGGTTACACATGTGAACTGATAATATGATCACAAGTTTTTTTTTACTTCACACGAACACAAAGGAGAAGTCCTGCTGGTTTGCACAAGCTCCACAGCAAGGAGCTCCGTGACCTCCGATTGACATTTACAGATAATAACTTTAAAAAGAAGGTCAACAACCTCATCATTCATGAGGAGGTAAACCATCTGTCTTTCTTGACCTCGGGGTTTTGACTCCTGGACGTCGTTAAATTGTGGCAGATAACTACCCCTGAATAAAATTACATTTCCGGTGGTCTGAAATATTTTCCTACCAATAAAATCTTCCTACCCAAACTCACTGTGCATGGGCAAAACAAGGATTTTGTGTACACAGCCTATAGCTTTCTGCTACCAGACCAGTATAAAAAGTTAGAATCTTGTATCAATGACTCTGCATCATTTTGAATTTATTGTTGTAGAAAATATTTCCAAATCAAATATAGTTGCCTTAGTGATGATGGAATCCTAGCCAATCTATTGTTAAGTTCTTTTGTTGATATGGGTATGGATCAAGTGGAAGTAATAGCCAGATGGTGCCAAAAGGAAACGATTATTTCTCTGCAGCCCGGAACCAATTCCCCCACGGACAGGTATTGGTCCACGGCCCGTGTTGGACCTGCCATGGTCAGAAACCTTTTGATACAATAAATCCCCCGAGACGGAGAAGTGTGTCCTGGCCTGCTTATTTGTAGACAACGCTTTCTACAATAGAATAAAATTACATTTCCGGTGGTCTGAAATATTTGCCTACCTATAAAATCTTCCTACCCAAACTCACTGTGCATGGGCAAAACAAGGATTTTGTGTAAACAGCCTATAGCTTTCTGCTACCAGACCAGTATAAAAAGTTAGAATCTTGTATCAATGACTCTGCATCATTTTGAATTTATTGTTGTAGAAAATATTTCCAAACCAAATATAGTTGCCTTAGTGATGATGGAATCCTAGCCAATCTATTGTTAAGTTCTTTTGTTGATATGGGTATGGATCAAGTGGAAGTAATAGCCAGATGGTGCCAAAAGGAAACATTATTTCTCTGTGGCCCGGCACAAATTCACCCACGGACCAATACTGGTTCCCGCCCAGTGGTTGGGGACCACTGGTTTGGATGACCAACCAACCAAAAAAATTTAACAAATGGTCCCCCTTCACAACTTGGGATGCTAACACGTTACCCTCTACTGGCAAGAATATTGTAGTTTATTAGAATCTTAGATGGATCTTGGATTCACCAGCTATTTTCAATTGTAAAAAAAAAAGTCACATCAAGCTCTGTTGGTAGTTGCGGCAACTATGCTTCAGTGAGGCCTGTCCACATGGAGTAGATCATTTGTAACCTGTGTTTCTGAAAAAACATGTTTGAAAGACAGAAAGGGAAATGAGACCGAACTAGAGGAACCAAAGGAGGATGGAGAGGGAATGAGGGGCCCACGGAAAAGGGACACAGAGGACAAGGGGGGCTTTACATCAAAGATGTGTCTGGTGGTGAGAGATTAGAACCTCAGTGCAAGAGGGGATTGTTCATTACCCAATGGGAATGTGTGTATGGCTTAGTGCATGTGTGGGGTAGTGGAGGGAGTATGTTGGGGTGCATTCCTTGTCTGTTATGTAGTTCAAGGCCCCTTCCAACTCAATGGGAGTGCTCAAGATTTTACATTGTCTACCCTGTTGCCTATTGTACAGAATAAACAGCCAAGATCTGGGACTAGAGCCATACATCACGTCATACATATATATTTATTTTATTCAGGGATCTAGATTAATTCCACTTTGTTGTGAAGTTGTCATATGCTTTTAATGAAACTGTCATTTGATAATTGTATTTTTATCTATTTTTTCTCATTTTTAATCTTAAATATACTGTCTGTTTTGTTATATGTGATGATTGAAGATTTGAGGTAGCAAAAGATAATGTAGTACTTATTTTCCATAAAAGTAATATACATCTACCATTAGCTTTTGGTGTGTTGTGCATATTTTGAAGACAATAAACCACATTTGACTGCTCTCATCTCCAGATGCTATTCACTTATTAGTATTAGTAGTTTACCAAGTAGTTTGGCACAGGTTTGGGGGAATACAAGCATTTTCTGATATTCTAATGTTCTCCCCTCTATAGAATTCCTTCGTAATCCCTATTCCCTCTTGCCGTGATCTAGAATAGTAACTCCAAGTGAAGCATTTTGTTGTAGTAGTACTGAAACGTCTACAGACAATAGTCAAAATGGTTTGGTTAAGGAACGACTTATTGATCAATACATTACTAAAGATCTTACCTATTAATAATAATGTTGAAAATAAGTTAATAATTATATATGTGTATTTGTGTATGTATGTATGTATATATACATATATATAGTATTAATTTCTGGAGGACTGGTTAATTTTCTAAGGTTACGTTTCATGTTTTCTTCATTTCTTAATTGTTCGAATCACTTACCATACAAATGTAGTTGACACCAGTATAAACCGGTTTAATCGAGCGATGGACAGTCTGTTCTGGAACTTTCTTTAAACTCCCCTTCTAGCACCGTTCATTTATTGGCCATAATGTTATACATTTCCCAGCAACCGATGCTTTTGCAAACCCACCCACCACCTGTGTTTCGTGCACTGTCATTCCTATAAAAACACAGTTTCTTGTCCTTCGGGCACAAGTTTGTCCCATAACAGCGGCACTAATCACAGCCTACAGTGTCTCCGTCCTAAAGGGAAGTTTGGACCGTAAACCGCCGTCGTGTTGAAAAACCAGGAAACCAGCAGGGACAGCATGAAAAACGCAATCAAGTTTTAGCAGCTTTTATCATTGGCGCGTAAGACACTCGCAAGAATTTTCACTTCTGTCGCCACCAAAGTGATAAAAACACGCAAATGAAAACGTAGTACAGTCAACAGTTGACATCGCAGACATCTCCTTCGACGACAACTTTTAAAAAAGCACAATAAAGTCAGTCACACGGTTGGAAGAAGCAACACCGACTTCTTTCACCTGCGCCACATACTAGAAATTCCTAACGCATGAACTTCGTCTTCATAGAAAAGTTTTCCAAAAAACTAGGATTCACTTCAACTATTGCACTTTACCATTCGAATCAAGCTGCAACATCTGTCCACCGCACATGTGCCAAGACACGAGCACCATCTGCACTGCTGTACAACAGTGAAAATAACACAGCACACATGCAACCTGGGACATATCTTACGAAAAGATACCGATTAACAGCAAAGTATGAGGACGAGAAAGAATGACAGAGAGAACAGTGAAACTTACATTTCAATCGAGGTTTCTGTTTATCCGAGGCGGGAGAAAGTGGGAAAGGAAGTGTTGTTCTTAAATAGTGATGGCTTCCAATATTCAGAAGAGTTATCTGGTCCTCCTCACTCCTGTTACAGGGGTCCTGTGCGGCTCCAGTAACGCGCTGCTACAGCTTAAATCTGTAACTCTGTCTCCGTGGCTCAGCCCACCTTCAGTCGACCCGCAAACACAGGTCAAAGCAGATTGGTTGCTCCGGGCCATACAGGCTTTCCCAGGTAAGATTGTCGACGCCCTCTTTCTCCTGCAAGCCGCTCGTAGAAGTTTTTTTTGCTTTGCAAAAATAGAAAGTGCACCTTCAAACAGGGAAGAGGTCTGCGAAATGTGCATCCACTGAAATCATGAAAAGAGAGTAAACTTTACTAAAGAACTTTAGTAAATATTGTCATTCGTGTGAGTGTTATATACTTCAGCTATGGCTACAGAGGTCCAATAGAAGACTCCGTGATTTTTTTACAACTGATTTTGGAAAAATGTAATGACCGAAGAACCGAGACAAAATAAACATTTATTTCTTCACTATGATTAAAAGTGTTATTTTAAGTTAAAAATAGTGTAACTTAGAAAGTTCTATTTTTATGACTTATTTAATTACATAAAATGTAATATCTGTATAATAATATATCTAATGTAAAAAGTTAAATTATTCTATCTATCTATCTGTCTGCCTATGTATCTTTCTATCTGTCTCTATTTATCTATCTGTCTATCTATTTGTCTTTCTGTCTATCTACTAGACAGATAAACAGTCTATCTAGTCTATCTACTGTATCTAAATTTACAACAAAACACATCCAACTTAGAGATAAACTAATGCGTCGTTACATGTATTATCACATTAATGTCCTCCAAGTAAAACAGACCCCAACAAAATACAAATTAATAATACTCACGACGGAATTGCTGCTTTTGTTTCTTATATTAATGTAAGTTAAAACCAATATTACATCGTTTATTTAGTCAAATAAAACTTAACATTATTAACATCAAGCACACAAAGTAATAAAACCAGAATACAACGTTAAATCTGTCTGTCGCTCCTCAAAAATATTATCTGCGAACTTTCTGGAAATCTTTCCTCTTCTCCACATAGGAAACACTGACGCATGCGCACTTTGTAACCCGGAAGACGGGTTCATCACAACAGAAGAGAGCGGAGCGGCGTTCTCCACCGGGAATCTCTACACCTGAAAACACCGTCATTATGCAGCTTCACTTCACTAAAGAGGTTCTCCCGGACTCAGTTAGTGCAGACTTCCAAAATCTCAACAAATTCAACGAGCAGGTATGCTTTGCTGCGTTTTTAGTCCACGTTTCACGTCTTGTTAAATAACGGTTGTGTGACTTTTACCAGGAGGCTAGTGTTTAAAGATGAAATGAATTAACCCACATTAATAATATTTTATACCCTCGTTGGTTCTTAGTAAGAACTGTCAGTGAAATATCAAGTGTTAAAGTCTCGCGGTACTCACGTGACCACAACAAAACAACTGCATATTTTTCTTCTATTGTCTTTCCAAACAGAGTTAATGGACTATCAACAATTTTGAAGTGATTATTATATATATCATAAGCTACTAAGTTCGATGTACATACTGCAATATCTTGTTTTTATGTGCTAAATAAACATATTTTCATATTGTGATGAATATTCATGTGATTTTGTTCTTGTTGATAGTATTTCCTGGTATAAACCGTGTTTTGTGAAAAAAATGTTTTGGGTTGAAACCAAATACTAACGTATGTTTAATTTTCACAGCAATTTCACAGTCTGATTGGAATTCTGTTCCAGTTCCTGCTAGAACCTAAGGAGGTGAACACATGAATACAAACAACTTTTTGCGACTCAAACATTGATCACTGTGACTGTTAATGACAAATTAACAGTTTATGCAACCATCTGTCCCCTCCGTGTCTGGTTTGTGTGCAGGCAGAGAAGTTTATGCAACAACTTACTGAGTTTGCTGGTGAACATGGGATGAGTGCCGGCCCAATAAAAAACCTGATGAAAAGTGTCCTGTTGGTGCCACAGGGTAAGAGCAACTCTCATGCACAACACCAGAATGTCCAATATTTATGCTGAAATTGGTGATTTTTAATTCCCATATCAGCCACTACCTTTTGGAATTAAATAAGCTGCACTGCTGCCATCTAGTGATTACATAATATTACGCCGCAACTATAAATAATAGCATTTGTCTATATAATAGTTCTAGGTACACCTCTGCATTGTATGCAACATTGTATCCTTGTTACCATAAAGGAAACAAAAAGAAAGAGATATAGTTCAACTTACAAGGATGTGCAATTACACTTTATTGTAGTACGGGGGAACAAAGCATGTTCCCCAGGGTCACACACGCCCCCCTCAGAATCGCACCGTGCCCCCCCAGGGTAGCCCGCCCCACTTTTTGAGAAGCACTGGTATACAGTAAGTTGCACTAAGATGCATTTTTTGTGAGAAGACAACAAATTTAATAATTAATTCTGCAAAAGTAACTGCTACATTTCAGTGAGGAGCCAAGTAACTTTAACAAAAATATATAATTTTTCAATTTAGGTTTAGCATTTCTTGCGTTGTTCACTCTTATCGACTGTTGCCATTAAACAATGTATTCCCCAAGCTAAGTGTTGATTTTAGAAAGACAAGACATGACATTATTTGCCAAAAAACACACCACCATAGTGTCATGAACAAACTTGCCCACAAACATAGCTAAATTCCCAAGTCACTCAGATTTCGGCAGATGTAAAAGTTGGTCCGTAACCTGACACGACGGCAGCGGCTTGATGAAACTTTCTGTCACAGTGATATCGATACCTGTGCTTTCTCTTCAGGTGCCCTAAAGAAAATCCTGTCAGCTGAGCAGCTCAGAGAAGACCTCACCACATTAGGTACACATCGGAAACCTTTGACATCTTGTTATTCTATAGACTTGTTGTGAAATGCTCTTGAATACCGCTTTGTACTTATTATTTTAATTTCATCACTACTTCAACTTTACCTGTTGCATGTCTAGGACTGAATGAAGACAAAGCATCTTACTTTTCCCAACAGGTATGCTGTGAACAAATAGGTTACTCTATACAATTTATGAAACATTGGAGTATAGTTTCTTTTTTTGTGACATTTTGTAGTGGGGAGAGCACTTTGCAGCAATATCCAGACATGCTGTTGCACATACACTGATGGTTAATCAGCTGGTTGACATGGAGTGGAAGTTTGGAGGTGAGATTGACCCTTCATTAAACCTGTTTAAACACGTTGTTCAGCTCAAAGCCTACAGCCCCCGAAAAACCTTGATACTCTCCAGTCATTTAGCATTCACTGATGTCTGAGCACTCAGCAGATGATAGAGATGCTAATTCACCTCGCAGCAGAATCATTAGCATCACGTTAACTATTGTTGATCTAATCTTGGCACTTTGACCACATTGTTCTGAAGTTTTTGAAGGGAGTGTAGTGTTTAGATTAACCGTACTGGCTGTTGATTGAAATGTAAAACTTCCATTTGAACTCAGCGACTGTGTCTCAGCATGTTGCTGTCATGAGTTAATCCGCTGTATCCATTCAAGGCATCGGTGGAAACTTTACGAGACATGAAGCCAAATTTAATGTAATAAAATGTTATGTGATGCGACTCACATGATAACATTTGCGCTTATATAAATCGTCAAGCTAAGCAACACGGCAAGTCTTCTGGCAACTCCTCCTAAAACTTTGGTTATAAGATCACGGGGGAAAGATTGAAGTCATAAAAGAAGGTAACATAGTTGTCATAATTAATACAAATAGGAATATCGCCGACAGCAGTCCATAAAAATGTGTTTACAAAATCTATATTTCAATAAAATTCATTTTTTTCCCTTGCAAAAGACCTTTTTTTTCTTTTTTTTTGTTATTTTACACAGCACGCAACCCATAACAAGAACACAATTATCATTATTATCTGTACTTAAACCCTAATTCAGACTTGAGTGTGATTATGTTTTGCCTGGCATCAAGACCTGATGCATTCCCAAGAACAGGGTAACGTCATTTCTGAACTTGGCCCGTGTTTTTTTTACCTAAATTAATCTTACAACAGTTCTATCATAATTCCTAAAAAATGTACACTAGTAGTATGCAAGTAGTTTTAAATGTCTCTGTATTAACATTTATGATTTTCCATAGTGACTGTTGGCACCAGCGAGATCCAGAAAGTGGGCAACATCTTTTTGCAGGTATTCAAAATGCACCAGAAAAGTTGATTAAACTATACCATTGCAAACGTTCGGAAATTAAGTTCTATGAACTCTTCTGAGTAGATACTGCTGCTTCAGTTAAATTATTTACATCCATGAATATTTTCCAAATAACAAGTTTAAACATTACAAACAGTAAGGTGTGTCAAAAGTCTTTTTTTTGGCTTGTAGTTAAAGCTGGTTGTCAGAAGAGGAAACTGCACTGAGAATGTCTACATGGGTGAGTTATCAAAAATGTAGCTGACACATTTATAACAATAACATTGCGACTGATTTTTAGAAGGTTGTTTTAAAAAGAGTCGGCAGTGGTGGCTTAGTGGTTAAGGAAGCAGATTTGGGTTCGCAGGGCTTAAGGTTCGAACCCACGAGCTGCCAGGTTGCCATTGAGGTCCTCTGAGCACAGCACTGTCTTGACCCACATAACTTCTTGTGGACCTGGCAACAGACAAGCAGAAGAAGATGAAAGAATCAATGTTAAAAAAAAGGAATTGAATCGAATTTCAATAAACCAAAATAAAATCTAACTTTGTGGTCCATTGTGGGAAAGCTTCACAATTTTCTAGTTCTGACTGTGAGGGTGAAGGTTTGGTTTATTCAATAAATTCACTTGCAGGAAACAAATCCTTTTCTAAAGTTTTCACAGCATTTAGATGTTAAAAATGATTTATGCTGGAAACATTCTTCCATGTCAGCAACGTCTGGTTTTGTTTTTTTTTTTGTTTTCATTCGCATTCACATTCATTTCTCTTCCAGAGTTGACACTCCCTCAGTTTTACAACTTCCTACATGAGATGGAGAGAGCCAAGGCAAGCATGGAGTCCTTCAGCTGATGGCCTGTGCGTGTGCATGGGATGGATGATGTGTATTTGTTTATATTATAATTTTGTAGTCTGTTGCTATATCGCACCACAATGTGTGTTTGTGACTGTCTGACATAGAGAGACTGTCTAACCGCAAGTGACTCAAAGTGAAACGGTGAACACTATATCAACAGTGTATAACATTATGATCAGGTTTGATTGATGAATGAACAACGAAAACATTCCATTCATTGAATTTCTTCTGATAATAAAGTGTGTTCATGAGGATTTCTGGCCATGAAAAATGAATCTTACCTTGTTTATTAAAGTGGGTCTGTCTAGAACTGATCACCGTTGACAGTTAATGTGTATGATGCCAGGTATAAATCAACAGATGTCTGAAGTGTCTTTAAAAAGGTTATAATTTACAATAAAAGTCATTTATCATCAGGATATTTGACCAAAAGCTGAGGGGTTTTTTTCCAATATACTTTTACACAATCTGCTCATTGACAGAGTGCCTAAGGAGTGGATTGTCAGTGTGCAGTTACCATATCCTGCAGCTTTAACTTCACAATGGATGTTAAAGCTGGTTTAGGGACGTAGGTTTTGGCTGTTTGCCATGTCGCGGAGTATTAATGCTAAAGTTTGGCCTCTGTGAACTGAAAGAAAAGTATAAGATCAACCATAAGGATGTCCAATGTCTGCAAGACCTTTTTAAGGCTAAAGTAAGGGTAGTCAGCTGGGGTAGAGGCAGGGTGACATCAGCTCTGAGACTAGATAGATAGGTAGGTAGGTAGGTAGGTAGATAGATAACCCCAAACTCATCGAAACCCTGGTTCCTGAAGTGCATGTGAAGATATTATGAGATAAAGGCATGACAGAAAGAACTCTTTTCCTCTCTGTCTCTAACTGCTGCTCTATCTGTCTAAAGCAGTGCTTCTCAAAGTGTGGGGCGCGTGTGACCCTGGGGAACATGCTTTTTTTCCTCCGTACTACAATAAAGTGCAATTGCACATCCTTGTAAGTTGAACTATATCATTTTCTTTTTGTTTTCTTTATGCTAACAAGGATACAATGTTATGCAGAGGTGTACCTAGAACTATTTTATAGTTTTGTTCTTGCTAGGGGAAGACAGAAAATAACTAAGAAGCACTAGGTTAATAGAAGAGGTGAGGTGAGAGAGTTCAAGGCCTGAGATTCCAGAGATGCTGGATTTAAATGTGAAAAGAGGGACTGGTAAAAAAAAAAAAGAACCCTGTGAAACAAAGGTACGAAACGACGTGATTAAAAACAGGGGTCATTAAAGGAAACCAATACACATGAAAAGGTGATTCACAGCCAAATAGTTAAAAATGTGAATATGCAACAAGTGGAACTAATGACTGGTGAGTGAGCGACTTTAAATTCTATGGATTCATCCTGGAAAGACAATGGACATTGTGTAGATATACATTCTACAGATTGGTTGGCGTTAGTGAAAAATGTAGTCAAAAAGAGGTGATTTTAATCCCCTGTTAAACTGAAGATTTAGAGATTTTCAGTAAAAGATTCGAGGATATAAGATGATTTATAGATATACTGACAGACAGACAGAGAGACAGACAGACAGGCAGAATGATAGATAGGTGATGGCAGGCAGGCAGGCAGGCAGGCAGGCAGGCAGGCAGGCAGGCAGGCAGGCAGGCAGGCAGACAGACAGACAGATAGATAGATAGATAGATAAAATACAAACTTGCGTTAACATCTGGTTATATCTAAACATTTATGCAGACATAACTACAGTCATTTACATGCACTGACAAGGATTGTACAGTTGTTTATAGCCTCATTTTGTGTCTCCTGCCTAGAACATAATTAACAGTGGTATATGAGCACACAACGTACACGTAGGGTTCATAACAGTGACAGTGGGATGAAATAAAGGCAAAATGGTAAGTGAAATGTTTCAAGCAGCTATGAAAGCCCAGGTAGTGATAAAATACTTAATGTTGATAAATACCAACCTGGGGGCAGATTTCAGATGGCTGACTCTCACGGTGGTACATGTGCCGACTAGTCCTCATTTTTCCTAATTTTGACTCGTTTGCAGTAATTATTTAACATTTTGGAAAGACTTTCCGTTCCTTTGGGATATTCACAACATCAAAGTACATAAGCATTATTGTACTCACGTGTACACATTTGATGATTCTTTGAAATACTGCGCGTGTGTTGTTGAAGACATAATAAGGTACGCCAATGTAAATTAATATAATTCCTGGAAATCTAAATAAAATGTAAGTATTGTGCTTTGATTAAAAAAGAAGCTGGATTTACACGTTATTTGAATGTTCATAATAAAGTAAAAGTTGTAGCTACACAACTCGCCAACCTCTTTGGTTTTTGTATCTTTAAGCACATCGTTAACATACTTCTTTAGCCGCCGGTGATACAGAAAAAAACATTAAATGATCTCTTCCAGGCATGTCTCCTTCCAAAAATATGGAGCAAAGGTTTTTGAAACATCAAACAATTTAATGTCTTCTATACCTGTTCTATACCGTAGGTATTTATGTGGCCTGGAGGTTGTGGGATCATCCTGCATATCTGAGCTTATTTTAAACTATGTAGGTCAATTTAAAGACTCATCAAACATCGTCTTTCTGTTCTTTGCCTTTGGGCTATTGTTGATTAAGTGATATTAATTAAAAAAATTATAAAGAAAATATTTTAGAGATCAATTTAAACTTATCAGAAATACACTCTATCCATTACAAATGTGGTAAATGACTATTCTAGCTGCAAATGTCTGGTTTTTGGCACAAAATGTGTATAAAGGCCCATTTTGAGTGATGCTAGCAGAACTTATTTAAACTTATTTTAAACTACATAGTTAACAGAATGTGGAAGCATATTTTGATAAACAACCATAATGTCTTCCTACCTTCTGTTTTAAAGGTGGTGGCATATTTTTATGTTAATTACCTATCTAAAACATTTAGAAAGGGAGCGTAGGTTGTGGTTATGGATGTTTGAAATAGAATAAAATTACCGTACGTAGTAGTACTTTACCTATTTTAATTTCCGGATATGTGTATAATAAAACTTGGTTTAGTACCAGCTATTCAAGCATTTAGGAAATTCAGATTCACAAGTTCAGTTGGTCGACCAGCATTTTAAAAAATGAATTAACAGCAGTACCTCAGTGCTGCCTCTAGGAGGTGACGGACCTCCCACGGAGAACTCTGTTGGCAGCGGTCGTACCGACACCTGTCACATCTGTTTGGCTCACCCAGCAGCAGTAGCCGCGGGGCACAGATTGAGTATCTGCTTTTTTAAATCATGTGAAAGTGTGTTATCATTACTACAGAGCTGTGAACTTCATGTAAACACAGCCGCTCTCCTACAATGAGTCCCAGAACCGGGGTTTCCAGACTTTTCTCTGCCGAGCACCTCCAGATAGCATTTGCTTTCGCGCCGGTATTGTATTGACTCAAAACATCAGATACTGCGAAATATGTGTAAATATGTATAAAACACCAACTTTTATTTTAATTATTTATATTATAGAGCCGTAATAATTAATAATTTCCACGTATAATGTACTAAGTATATAAAAAACTAGTTTTTTTTAGCGCTGTATATTACCACTACAATGGTATAGTATGACGTCATAATTTACGTAGACATGGCGGTTTTGCTACTCGAGGTGCATTCAGGCACCCTCGGAAATTAAGATGATTACGGTAGATTAGGTGTTTTACAATTCACCGGGCCAAAAAAATGCATTTTCTTTAAAAGGGTGGTTTAAAATGAAAGTCAATTGATGTAACTACTCCATAACATATTAATACATGTCACTGCAGTTTTTTTTATCTATTTACGTGAATGATATTGTTTATTGCTGTGTAATTAAACCATTTCTTTAAATACTGCGTTTATTTTTCTCACCGTTAATAATGATAAAAACGTTTTACTTTTTAATCAGGGAGACCATAGAAATACTATAAATAATTTGAAAGGACAAGTTGGTAAACATAAAGAGCCAATGCTAATTATTTAATTATTTATAAATGTGAGCGATTGCACAGAGTTTCCTTTGAGGTTTCTGTTTGTATCCAACTGAAGTCGTCATCGTAACATCACTGCTAAGACCTGCAGGATTCAATGATGCAAGACTGTGCTTGTCTTCGCTGACTGCACACTTTAACCTATTATCATACACATCGTACCAGACCCACCAAAGTGTTTTGAAGCATTTAACGTCCCCTGAAGCCAAAGTCAAACTTCTGACAACTTCAACAGTCTGAACTACAAGACACCACCACACCTCAAATATTAAATAAGTGTGCACGTTTTGAACTTTATGTACATTTTTCCACACTCTGACATGCAGGCGTTTAAACATTTGAGTCAACATCAACATCAGGGTCAACCAGCAAAATGAGAAATACTTTTTTTAGAGTTTGAGTGTTTTAGTGCAGAGTTGAAATTAGATCATTTGTATGTGTTTTTTGTGTGTATCCATCAAGAGGATGAATAACAAAGTGAGTAAAATTTAGTTTAACAAATCACTGTGTCACTGTGCTTTTAAGAGAACTATGTCTCTGCAGGTTTTACAAGACAGTGTGTGGTATGTGACCCGTCTTCCCCCTCCACGTGTGGATGTCATGATAAATCAGGCATCACCTGCAGGTTTCTCCACATGTGTGAGGACAGCACTGGTCAACACTCCAAGACAATGAGGTGAGAGGTTTGTATTGCTGCTTTTCAAAATATCTTTTTCTAATTTTACATATCTCTTAATGTGCATTTACATTAAAAGAGGGCCTTTGGTTTCAAAGCCTTTATAAAGATTAGTCTTTAATAAATCTCAATAAAGATTAATCTTTATAAAGATTAGACCTATTGTTAATCAATGCATCATGTGTCCACTAGGAGGTTATGTATGTTATGTACAGTATGTAATGTATGTAGTCATGTGTTAGAACATATGGTTCCCCAGCAAATAAAACTAGAGTACCTTTAAATATCAATATTTTATTAATAATAATTTGTAATTTTATTGATATTGATTACATGATATTGGTAAGAGTTTTTTTAAATAACACAATGCCTGGGTTTTGCCAAATTAAGCGTTTGGACAATAGTGGTAAAACTGAATATCGCAAAAGTAAATATCAGACATCCCCATAAAAAACATGTTGAAATATTTGATAAATATTTAATAAGGGGCAGCAGTCTCCACAATTGCTACCCAAATCACACTACACCATATTGTGAGTCTTCCTGTGTGTGCTGAGTCCACTGAAAGTTATTGAAATATGATGATTTATTTAAAATACGCTCAGTGTGAAACCTTGGGCTGTTTAATTAACCACAGCTCTGATGTATCTGGTGTTGGAAGGAATTGAAGAAAAACAAAGATCCACAACAGAATGATTTTTTACCAGTTTTTCCAGTTTTAATAACTCTCTGCTGCTGCCTAGTGGAATGTTTGCCAGTCAACATCACAGATGGTCCTCAGACTCGTGATCCTCCATGAAAATAATGTACGTAAGAAGAGCATGCAGATAAGAGGTCTTGATTTAAAAATCTTTGTAGTGCAATTATTACTGACTTTGAAGTGGTTTACAACAATATTTTATTTTCTGTCAAACAGTGGGGTGGGCCACTGTGAGGTTGTATTGAGGCGCCATTGAGTAGCTTATATATATGGCGCACTGGACAGAAGTGCTGCAACGCTTAGATGCTAACAAGCCTCCAGTCACTAGGTGGCAGCAACTCAGCAACACTAGGTGGCAGCAACAACACCAAAACATACATGTTTCCAGGTACTTATTCTTATTTCAATTTAAAGGGCAAGACATTTTTGTCCCTAATTGTGGGATGACAAAGAACATTTGAGTACCACTGTAAAAGTTTAAATTACCCTGTATTTTTCTCTTCTTGGCAGCTCTTTGTCTCTGTTCAAGTTTTCAGTTGTGATTAATCTGTGTTTTTTTTAAGTACCTCCAAAGAAACTTCATAGAAATATTTATCTCTGCACGTCATCCTAGTATTACCTGTGCTATTCAATGGTAAGTGGGTTATTGTATTTGAACTGACAGATGTTTCGGTTTCCACATTGATGATGGAAGAACGATGCAGAGAGTTGTTGACTCCAGGACTTGCTCCGACAGTTATCCTCACTTCTTCTTTGGAAATCTGCGACAAAAGGATTAAGACCTCCCTCGGCTGTGAAAAGTGAGTAACCACATGAGTTTTCTGAGTCAGAGGAAGGAAATGTCAGAGTGAGGTTCATGCAGGCCACGCGGTGGATCCGCGGTGTGTCTGTACATGTATATATATGTGTGTTTCTTGCAGATAACTGCCTGGCCTTGACTTGTTTCCTCATATGTACTTAGAAAGTGTTTCTGCCTCCTGACCGTCATAATTAATGGCTTCCTGCCTGCACACTGTGTGTATGGGTGTATGTGTGTTCTTATATCTGCACCTTTGACACCTGTTCTTTTATAAATACTGGTAGTTTCAGGGCCTGCAGTTCTCATTGGTGCAGAACCTTTAGAGCAGGGGTGTCAAACTTAAAACTAGCATGAAGTCACGGCCAGACTGAATATACAGTCATGGAAAAAATGATTAGTCCACTCTACTGTTTTCTTCAATTCCTTGTTCATCTTAATGCCTTGTTCCACTAAAGGTTTATCACCTGGGGGAAACAATGAACACAAAACCATGCTGTATTTGTCAGTACAATGTTATTGCTAGTGATGTAGGAACGGAAGTGATTTTTGTCACTGTCAATAAAACCATGCAAAATGGCCAGAAATCAGCTCTTAAATTAAACTTAATCATGAGCCTTTTTTGTTGTTATTATATTTGTCCAGATTAATGTAGATTAAGAGGAAGCAGACTTTTAAATAGACAAGAAATTAAAGAAAGAGTGGTCTAATATATTTTTTCCATGACTGTATATTAAAAAACAAAGTGTAAATATTTTCCAGTCTCCAGATATTAAATGCAGGGGCGGTGCTAGAGCTCCTAGCAAGATATCGCTGGGGCCTGCACCCTATAATAATCAACAAATGAAATTAAATCTGAAATAGATGAGTATTTGCCTTTATCTGTAGCC
>JAFBJS010002546.1:52922-64310 GCA_016785265.1 Paraplagusia blochii | reverse complement strand
TCCTAGCCATTCTATTGGTCAGTTCTTTTGTTGATATGGGTATGGATCAAGTGGAAGGAATAGACAGATGGGACCAAAAGGAAACATTATTTCTCTGCGGCCCAGCACTAATTCACCCACAGACCTGTACCGGTCCCCGACCCAGTGGTTGGGGACCACTGCTTTCAATAGGTCAATAATGACAAGATACACAGACTGTCTTCAATTCTAGGATTATTTGTTCTTCGTTTACAGCAGGATCTCTTTGTCCCTGTAGATTTTTCCCCATTATGTTGATACATGTACCTCAGATATAAATATAGATATATGTATATATTTTTCATTTGAAATGCATTCTTGAACATCTATGTTTGCTAATGTATTTGCATACATTAGAGCACCCCTTCAGCTCCTCCGATCCCTTTGTGTACGTGTCTGTGTGTGTGTGTGTGTGTGTGTGTGTGTGTGTCCCAGCCAGGAGTCAAAAGCAGACCTCCTCTTCTACTCGACACCCACTTGCACTCCCTCCAGCTGACTGGCACCATGGCAACCAAGAGATCCAGCCATCCGAGCAGGCGATGAAGCCACGGCCCTGTGTGATGTTTGTATGAGTGTGTGTGTGTGTGTGTGTGTCAATATCTCAATGATGTGTGTATTCAGACCATATTTATTTTTTTCTGAATGTGTGTCTAGGATGAATAACTCCCACACTCTCCACATGCTTTTGCATAAATATACTTTATACATACTGTATATATGTTACACCTGCATAGTTCTGATCAAATCTCCGCTCCTGTGCTGCATGCAGTATATTTACATATATTCATTAACTCGCCTCATTGTGTGGCTGCACAGGTCTGGGTCTCAAAGCTGATTGGAGACTGGAAATTTTCTTTTTCCGCCCAAACTTCTGGTTCGATCTATTTCACACAATTGATAGATTTTTAAGTGATGACAAATTCATACTGTTAATCTTAATAACTTTCTGATTTTAATACATTACTCCCTGTAATTTTGAATAGTATTTAAACACGCAGCTTTCACAAAGGACTTGGCTCAAAGTCATATGACTTTTACTAAATCATCTCGGAGCATGAATCAGAAATTCAATTCCTAGGAAGCTCCTACAGTATATCTATGGCGTACCATGTGACTTCCACTGACATTTTGCTGAGGTTTACAGACTCAGTTTCAGAATCTGTGATTTTTTCTGGTTTGTACCATGTCGATTTTCATTGTCCTTATTTCAGGCACCTATGCAACCTGGTTCCCAATATAACAAAAAAAAACCATCATAAATATTTAATTCATTCATCTACATCTGCTTGTCCGTTGCTGGGTTGCACCACCCAAATCAAATTGCACCATATTATCAGCCTCGCCAACAAGTTTTGTGGGATGGGACTGTGCTTTGCTCTGAGCACCTCAGTGGCAACATGGACGCTGGTGGATTCGAACCTGAGGCCTTGTGGAGACCACTTACTTAAACTCTAGGCCATCACTGCCTAAATGTTAAATATATTCATAATATTAATATATTCATTTTGTTTTTATTCATAATATATTACCAGTAACTTATGAGCATTTGAATTGCATTTGCAGCACCCCCTACAGGGGAGGAAAAATAAATACATAAAATAAATAAATTAGAACTATTCATTCCTAGGGAGTATCCTTTGGGAAATAATGCCTCTGCATTTAACCCATCACTGTAGTGAGCAGGAGTGGGGGACCATGGTCAGGGCGCCTCAGCGGTAACTTGGCGGTTGGGGGATTCAAACCAGGGCCCTGCGATCCCAAGTCCGCTTCCTTTACCATTAGTCCACCAACTGCCCCAAGAAAAAACTGAGCAATGACCGGGGACAGTGGCGTGCTCAGTAGACCTCAAAGGTAACTTGGCGGTAGGGGGAACCAGGGGCTTTGCGGACCCAAGTCCGCTTCCTTACCCACTAGGCCACCAACTGCCTAGGAAAAGGACAATACAAGCTTTGTGAAAGGGAGCATTTTAATGATATTGTAATCTATTTGTCTGCTTTCTTAGAAATCAAACATTTACACAATTTTATTATGTCTATAAAATTATTTGTGACTGAATAAGGAACTGTAGAACAGACGGTCGGTCTACAGGACCATGAGTTTAGTGTTGGTGTGTTTGTATACACAGAGGTTTCTCAGAGCTACTGAAAACTCTTTTTTAGGAACTGAGACTTTCGACACGCAAACCAAGACATTCATCCTCGTTCGGGACACTTCGCGATCAGGATCCCAAGAATCAACAAAATGTCAGCGGCTATTTCACCACAGCGCTTCTGCTTGTGCGTTTGTGGGGAGGAGGGAGAAGTGGAGGCTGTGTGTGCAGAACAGAAAGAGGAAGAACGAGACAGAAAAAGGCCAGTTTCACAGAGGAAATCTATGAGGCCCAGGACGGTTTGGGGCAAAGATGATTAACACACAGAGATAATGGAAACGAACAAACAGAGACTTCATCATCTTCCTCATCAGTTAGTTCAATATCACTTTATTTATGGTCATAAACGTTGTATTCCCAGAAGACAAAAGCATGATTTGTTTTTTTCAACGGACGTTGTTAGACAAGCCCTGCCATTTCAACAAGGTCATCTCGTGGCCCTGCTCCTCCCCCACTGCTCACCCTGCCCAAATATGAGGGATTTACGTTGTTTTTCTGCATTTATTTACATTGAAATAACAGTTGGTTTTGCACCAGCTGCCATTAACGGGCCGGACAACGGCAGAGACAGAAAAAGAACAGGGGGGATGGGGTAACAGAGGGTTTTGAAATACACTTTCACTTCCCATGGTGGAGGGTTATTTTCACCCTACAACTCAAGTCTATCTTTCTGTTGTTTCCCTCCATCGTCTGATTCCTACGGGGAAAGGACGGATCTCTCAGACATGACACGCAACAATATAACGGTCCAGTTAGTTCTCAACTCCGTTAAACCACAAAAACACGTTGAACGCATGTAAAGATATGGAATTTTACATTTTTTATGGGACCTAAAAGGTATAGACGGAGACAGAGTTGAGTCATCCTAACAAACGACAACATGGTTCAGGGTGTGGTGCGATTTTCTCAAGGGACAATGTCAAGCCAGCTGCTAAAAACTGCAACAGGTGGCGCCGACGGCCCCCCTCCGCAAAGAGGCTGACCTGTCATATAAACCCTGCGTGATGGGACCTGGGGACTGAGGTGTTTGTACCTGGAGGCACCAGTCTCTCTGCGTCGGCCTGTTGTTGTACTGACATCCATGAACCACATGGTCACAGGAAGCTGTGTCCAGATACTGGTAACTGTTGTGGCTGCACTACAGTTAACTGTCTTCTCTTGGTTGTTGTTGGGGAGTCTCTACAGCGGTTCTCTGGGGACCGGAAGGAACTGTTGTCTTTGGGGATGGGGGGACAGGGAGTGAGAGGGAGGGAGAGAGAAACCCTGGCCATATTGGGAACTAAAATTTGACGCGCTAGATTAGGACCAGATTTCTGAGGTAAATGACGCACAAAAGTCATGCAATAAAGGCATTTTTAAATGCCCTCTATTGGGAAGTTGTAGCATTGCAGGAAAAAGCTCTTGATATTTTATCAATTGCGTCTTACCAGCCCTCCTTGAGCCTCCCTGCAGGAGGTGAGACCACTGGAAGGAGCCAACCACCTTAATCGGGATTCAAACCTGCCCAGAAAGTGAACCCTGGAGTTCAACACCAGCAACAAAGAAATGACCTCTGGGCCAAAGCACCACCAGAAGTATAATCATAATAAAAATTAATTAAAAAGTTGTTACTATTTATATTTTTAGCGAGCTGGATTTGATTGCCAAACGGGCAACGTCAGGCCCTCGAACCATAGCTTCCAAAACAATAACCTGAAAAATGTCCCTGCAAAAGTCAAAGCTACAAGGACAAAGGTCTGAAAAATAACAAAAAATAAAATGTAGACAATACACACAGACCTCAGTGTGCGAGTATATGTATAAAACTGATGGTGAAGGGCGGAAACAGCTGCTGAATGTCCATGACATTACATATCCACCCTTGTATAGTGGTAGTAAAATAAAGGAGTCATTGCTTTTTCATACAGTTGACCAACAGCAGTGACCACAGACATGAACTGCTATGGACAAAGGAAAAAACTTATGAAAGACGTTTGTAGTTATTAAATTATTAAAAAAATGATTATCAAATAGATTTTACGTGGTCAAGAAAACCATGATCTGGACATAAAGGTCATTTTTTTTATTTTTTTGTATCGTCCCTGCTAGTTTCCACATCATGTGACACAGAACTGGAAGACTTAGCAGAAACAGTTAGAATATTTAGATTACGCACTATTACAAGAACCAGCAGGTGGATGTCTACAGACCATGTAATGACAGTAAACCTTTTAGTGCTGGACTGGAAAGTATTGACTTCAGCGCCACCTGATGGAGAGGTGGTTGTTGATCTATATATTATTGGTGAATGATCTCCGGACTGAGCCTTAAATCTCTGACTGCTGTGGAAAATAAATACAGCTCACGGACACACGGCCAGAAGCCGGGACTTAATAATCTGCGTCTCATCAGACACTAATTAGAACTGTCAAACCTGCAGTGAGCTCGGGGCTAACGTCTAATTCTCCACAGTTTGCATGATGAGAACGTCTGCTCCTCGTCACCATCTGGACAATGAGTGTGGAGTCCACGGGGTTGGTGTCCGCTGCTTCATTCTTTCTCAGTCTGCACTGCTTCTTTATGTTGTCATAGTCCTTCACCTCGACACAATGTAAAAATCACCTTAACTTAATAAATCCCACATTTCGAAAAAGCAAAGTTAAAAATATTGTGTAAAAAATTAAATCAACTGTTTATCATCGGGATAAATATTAAAAGAAAATTAAGATGTTTTATCCATTTCCAGGCTGCATCGTCAACAGGGGGTTTGCGGGCCCTATAGGGACAGTTGGGGTACTGCAGCAAGGTCATATTTATTTTTTTACATCCTTATTAGAGATGATAAAAAATAAAATTATTATATGATTTCAAATGATACAAATTAAGTAAACAATATGATCTCTTCCTAAATGATGGCACTCTCAGTTGATAACTGAGGCCTTTGCTGGGGCAGTAAAATATATATATATATATATATATAAAATAGTTGAACTTTTTATAACTGTAGCCGTTTATTGCCACAACAAGTAACTGAAGTCTTGGGTCCACCAGCTGCCAGGTTGCCACTGAGGTGCTCTGAGAAAAACACCATCCCCACCCACAGGAGTGTGATTTGGGCGACACTCGTGGAGACGTGGAGCTGCCAATGTGACCTGGTAATGGATAAGGGGTTGAAGATGAATCAATAAAGGTGAGTTGATAACTGTTTATAAATGGAGGAGGGGGGAAGTAGGGTTCACCACCACCAGTTTGCCCCCATGGTCTATTTAAGGTGGTGTTTTCCACAAAACGAAAATAGTCCCGAAAGGGTATTCTTTTTTTACGAAGAGCACCATCGTGTTGAAGATTTTTAAAAAGCACTTTCAATGGTATTCTCGTGTGTCATATGTGCCAGAACTTATTATAACAAGTTACAAAATAAACTTTAACCCAAATTTCACCCAAATCACACCATTGGCGTAGCCATGGGTGGGCCCGCCCACTTGTCAGTCAGGCCCGCCCCATCCAATGAGAGGGCTGACCGTGTCATAACAAGGGATGATGTTCATCAAACTTAGGCTATAATACTTTCGGGTTGGGCCCCCATTTTATGGGTTCTGGCTACGCCCCTGCACCCGGCGGGGACCTTCCTGTGCGTGGTGAGACACCAGTGTTATGCTAAGTTGCTGCCTGGCTGCTGTTGGACTTGGACCCGAAGCCTTGTGGACCCACGTCCGCTTCCTTAACCACTAGGCCACCCCTCCCCCCCCCCCGAATATTATTACCGTAAAAAATTTACTGAATTAAGAGTTACTGAACGTTATTCATCACTTTACACCCACCTATTCATCACCGGGACATCGGTCTCCACGACTGCCACCCAAATCACACAGCACCATACTGTGAAGTAACTGTATGTGGGTCGGGGAATTGCTTTGCTCAAACTCACCACAGTGGCAACCTGGCAGCTAGTGGACTCGAACCTGAAGCCTTGTGGACCCAAGTCTGCTTCCTTAACCACTATAGGCCACTACTGTCGCCCCCACTGGATGTTATAGGATATAACATTTTTGGTGGTCGTAGGTTCTCACCTGTTCTGGCCTCAGGTACAGTTTGAAATGCAAAGTTACTCGAGAGCTTTCCACAGGAGAGTCCCAGCTCCGTCTCTCCATCAGTTTGTTCTAAAAATCGATACATCGATCTCTACCGTAGTACCTTCAAGCCTCTTTGTTGACATGAGTGTCGGCAGCAGCAGCAGTGCGCGTTCACGTCGTTTCACAATCATTTCGGACACTTCCTGCTTTGGAGAGTGGAGCTGCAGCGTGCACGTCCCGTTGCCTCGGGACGGTCATTGGTGTGACATGATATCTGTGCGCGGTTCAATCCCAGGACTGCAGTCACTGCTGCTCTGACGCGGAGCCCGTTTATTTTTTTTTCTCTTATACACATCTAAGGATCCATCTTTCTGCTCCTGACTCGACTCTCCATGTCCAATTTTAGGACCAGGCTGTATTACACCAAGGTAATGGTTGGTGGACTTACTGGATATCATTGCATGTTATTATTCCAGGTGAAATATTGATATGATTTATTTCACAGATTATAGAATTAGCATTAGTTTTGGTTTTTCTTCAAAGTAGATTGAAGAAAAACAAGATAGATAGGTAGGTAGATAGACAGATAGATAGATAGATAGATAGATAGATAGATAGGTAGATAGATAGATAGATAGATAGATAGATAGATAGATAGATAGATAGATAGATAGATAGGTAGATAGGTAGATAGGTAGATAGGTAGATAGATAAGTAGATAGGTAGATAGGTAGATAGATAAGTAGATAGGTAGATAGGTAGATAGGTAGATAGGTAGATAGATAGGTGGATGGATGGATGGATGGATGGATAGATGGATAGATAGATAGATAGCCCAATCTCAAGGTCCAAACCACATTAGCTGTCCACATGCTTGTAGTTCACACAGATGTAAAAACGAGATTCTAATCTAATTCTGCCTCCATCCCAAAATCTGGAAGGTGTAGTAACTCTTGTGGAATAAGATTTATTTCACTGTCAGCTCATGTAAAACTGACTGCTGTGGCTGCTTGGCAGCAACTGGGCTGACGGACAGAATCATTCATGCAAGTCATTTGCATCATCACTTCCACAAAGCTTCTCTGGCAGGAGAATGGAATACTGTCATTCTTAAAATCTTCTTCTTTTCCTTTTGGCGTGTCCCTTTTTTTTTTTCAGTAGGCCTTTTTTTTCTGGGCAAGTCAACAAATTCCATCTCCCCCTGTCCTGTGTATCTTCTACTCTAACTCCAACTACCTCCATGTCCTCCCTCACTGCATCCATCAATCTCTTTGTCTCCTACCTAGTAGCTCCATCTCTAAGATCATTCTTCTACCAATGTATCCACTGTCCCTCCTCTGAACATGTCCAAACCATCTCAATCTGTCCTCTCCAGCTTTTTCTCCGAACCGTCCTGTCCGTGTTGTCCCTCTAATCACCTCATTCCTGATCCTGTCCATCCCTAAAGAGAACCTCAGCGTCTTTAACTGTGTGATTCTTAAAATCAGACGTAAAACAAACGTCTTCTGGATGGTACACAGAGAGCCACTGTCCAACATTACAGCTGAAACGTCTTGATTTCCCCCTGATCTCCTCCAGATAGTCCTGCTGCCGGTGGCTACTGTAACGTCAGACCACAGGTCTCTGCTATGTTTCTATGGAGGCTGCGTTAAAGGGAAATATTCCTGTAATCCACACCCTTTTCTAAGCGCAGCTTGAACCAGAAGCCTCAACCTCTCCTTGACCCATGAAGAAAAGAATCCCTCAGCCAGATCCCCAGAGGGACTTTCATTACAGACAAAAACAGAATCCATGGGTGGCCAGAGTCATGTTCTGATATTAGGGCAGAGGACACGGATCTGATACGAGCCCGGAAATAGTCCCGCAGACCATAGAGCGAGGCCCCGGGTCCACGGCGAGCTTTAATGGCCCTCCTCCTGATCGTCAATCACACATGGAGAAAATGCTTAATTGCAAATTTCAGAGGAGTGCGGCGGACTGACGTCATGTTATTGGAATGGTGGGGAGAGGAGACAGGTCTAGAATTGCTCACTGGCTCGGCAGATGGATACCACGGCCCAGCAAAGGTATATGTCCTATGAGTTATGAGCTTGTAGCAGCATTTAGAATTATGGTTGACAGTGATCAGCTCAACGTTCAATATCACAATTACAGTAAAAGCTGGTGTAATGTTTCTCATATGGAAGGCAGCATAAACCTTAGACCCCTCCAGGGTCCAAACAATTTAACATGGACACCGTGCACCACAGTGCACCGAGCAGGGGAGTTAATTTTCATCAATCCACTGGGCTGTATTTCAAATCCCAGGACCGGGATTATTAATTATGATACAGATCCAATTAGATCCGAATGAAAAATGTGTGTTTTCTTAAATGAGATCCAGCGCTCATTCCACATACCTATATGTTTGGAAAAATAATCTGGCCACGGAGCCACATAATCTGTTTTGTCTGAACGTGAAGTTCCCCACAGCAGTAATGGGTTTGGAAACAAAACAAAAAAACCTCTGATTCCTGAACTTTTGGCTGCGGCTGCACAAAGTTCAGCGAGGTAGAGAAAAAAGACGTCTTATCTTCTGTCAGCAAATAATGATTATGACAAGCAATCATTTTATTCAGCTTAATATTCATGGAACCCAACGCATGACTCATGTCAGTGAGAATACATTTTCCTTCATCCTTCCAACCGGGAAGAGAGAGAGAGAGAGAGAGAGACTACGCCTCGTCAATTTTATTACCCAGCATGCCGTTCACCACGGCTGCCGTCTCTTTTTTTTTTTTTTTTAATTGACCCAGGGTCAAATAGGGACCGGGAAAATATTTTGTTAAATTATTCTCATTTCCCTGGGAATCACATTTCCATATATCTCTACCTCATGCCTTATTTATCCCAGCTTTACAATTACCATTCAGACTGTGTCTTAACTGTCACCCTCTCCTCCTCTCAACAGTTTAGTAAATATCAAACCATATTTATTATTAATCACCCCTCACTTTTTAACCCCCTCCACTCTCCTTTTTTATCTATAAATTATTCACAAACCGAAAAGCTTCGGGACCGAGGGCGCCCCCGCATCCAATGCCGCCGAGACCGGCATAATTAAGACTATTGGCCAGAACCGATGCCGCTGCACGGACGCACGGACGCTCTGCCCGCCGCCGGTCGCTCTGTCCATCTGTGCGAACCGTAGGAGATCATACATTTCAATCAGAGCGTCAGGCCTGCTGACAGACTTCGCACAATGGATGTTGATTTTATTATCACAGCAACAACCAGTGGAGACTCCCTGCTGTTTTACTGCTCACCCACCCACCACCCCCCACCCCCCAACACAGACAGCACCCTCCCTCCCCCCACACACCCCCTGCTTTCAGTCACTCATTGATGGTTCCACATGTAGACACTGCAGCGCCGGCAAACACACGCCGAAAAAAAAAAAAAAGACCATGATTCCTTTTGATTATTGGCTCTTTCTCTCTCGCACATTCAAGTGTTCGCACACACAACCTAAATTGCACTATCAAATACACAGTATATTTATATATATATATATATAAACATCAATCAATTCACACAGACACTCTGGAACACACTTCACACACACACACACTAGTGCACACACTCACTCTAAACCTGCTTTGGCTTCCCAGCTGTGCAAGCTGTTTCTTCCATCAACATGTGTTTACTGGCAGGGGAGCCTTATGTTTGCATTACAGGGAGGCAATAAACAGAAAGGCCGACCCCAGGGGATGGAACTACTGTTTGGGGGTGTGGAGGGGTGTAATGGGGGGGGCGGGGGGGGGTCATGAGGAGCGAGGGTCTAATCATCATGTGGTTCAGTTTTTTTTTTAAATGAAATTCCACCAGAAATGTCTAAATGAAATGATGGTCCGTGACGTCGGCTCCATCCTTCACACCAGAGCGTTGCGTCCAAATCTACGCACTTTGATACATTTTCACAGACTTACGAAGCGAAGACCATCTGGACCATCAATGTGCACGTGTGTGTGTGTGTGTGTGTGTGTGTGTGTGAGAGAGAGAGGTAGAGGTAGAGTGAGAGACAGAGAGGTGTTGGGATTAAATTAAATCATTGCCTGGTACAATATACAAGTGAGAGACTGATTAACCCGATGACTGCAGGGCCTATTATTTTAGTTAATCAATAGATCTTTGAATAACTAATGAGCCACATCAGAGAACAGGTTTCTAAACAGCCGGCGGCCACAGATAGACTGCAGTGTTTTAATCCTTTTGTGGAAGCGTTGGCTTTTGTTGAAATATGATAATGATTCCATTCTCTTGGTTTTATTGCACGAGGCCCGAGTTGCAACAACGGCTCTGGCTCTTTTTTAGATCAAACCGCACCTGAGAGGAGAATGTTTTCACTCAACTTCAAGGATGATCATTTGATTTCAAAGAGCTAAACAATAAGTGGGTATGAATTTATACACCAGCAGCCTGGCAGTTTAGGAGTTGGCTGAAACAGAGTCGGGGGGATAAGTTATGTAAGGCTTATATTCTGGGTGTATTGGGTTGAAATGAGAACTTATTATGGGATGGTGGAGGACATAATGGACCAGCACAGTTGTTGTTGTCTGTTTGGTTGTAAAAGCAGACATGGTGTGTAAATAACACTGGAGCAGGTTCTTACACCAATGGGTTTGTCCAAAAATATGGTTTTTCCATATGTCCAAAAACTGGGACAATAACTACTTAGATATTGAAATGTTATGGAAGAAAAACTAAAGCGTTTTTTTTCCTCTGATGATGAATTCCGTTTAGTCCAATTTTCTGAAATCGTACTTAGCATCCTGACATGTTCCAGTGGACTCACCAACCCCAGGAAAACTCACAATATGGTGCAATGTTATTTGGACGGCGCCAGCTGTCCCTTGCGCCCCGACAACGGACAAGCAGATGAAGATGAATAATTGAATGAAAGGATCCTGAGACATTTACATCAGTTTTGGAAACCAACTGCTGCATATAGTGGTAATGGTTGATGTCGGGAGATTATGGACAACATCAGTATATTGAAAAAGAGTGAAAAAAAGTGAAGACATCTCTAGTTTTTCCTTCTAAAGATGGTAACATTACTATATTAATGTTGTGTGATGTGAAGAATAGAGTGGAGTCAGGATGGAACAACTGGAGAAAAGAGTCAGGAAG
>JAFBJS010002546.1:0-52719 GCA_016785265.1 Paraplagusia blochii | reverse complement strand
TTGTTTTTTGTTTATAGGTAGAAAGTGAAGAGAAAACCTCACATTTTGCCAGAAAGTAAGAATTTTGAAAATGTCTTTTTCATATTTTACATATGTTCTCTAAATTCTGTGCTGAGTGATATACATTCTCAAATGTATAAAGGGTATTTACACGTGGTTTGCATGATTTCAGCTCCAGACAAAGACTTTCATCCAGATCTATCCAGGAGAAATTGGAGAGACTGGCTCAAGCTGCTCAGGTATATTTATAGAAAAGTGTCTGTGATAGAAGAGAGTCAGCTAAGGTGAAGTGAAAGGTTTACAAGAGGGTGGTGAGACCAACCATGATGGATGGATTAGAGACACTAGGAATAGGTAGAAGACAGGAGACAGAGCTGGAAGTGCAGGAGTTAAAGATGCTGAGATTCTCTTCAGGAGAGACAAGGATGGACAGGATCAGGAATGAGGTGATTAGGGGGACAACACAGACAGGAAGGTTTGGAGAAAAAGCTAGAGAAGACAGACTGAGATGGTTTGGACATGATCAGAGGAGGGACAGTGGATACATTGGTAGAAGAATGATCCTAGAGATGGAGCTACCAGGTAGGACACAACGAGGAGATTGATGGATGCAGTGAGGGAGGACATGGAGGTAGTTGGAGTCAGGGTAGAAGATACAGAGGACAGAATGAGATGGAAAGCCACGATTTGCTGTGGCCAAAAGGTGAAGAAGATGCTATTACTAATATAATGCAACATAAACCAGTAATTCTGGTCGTAATTATTAACTTTTTTTATTCGAAGAACATTTCTCATAGGTACATGATAAAATCTTATTTTATCCAAACCAAATCCACACCAGAACAGGAACAAAAACTAAAACTAAACAACAGCATCAGTGGTTCAGTCATTTTATCTTTGTCAAGTGTCGGACTTTGTCACGTTTTACTTCAATAGAATTCTCCACTCTTTTAAAAAAATATATTATTTTCTTCTTAAATGACTGTTTTTATTAAGGTATTCCTGAATGGTCAGATAACCAGTCAGCTTTGATAACAACTGTTATTTGATCCCTGGGGTATAAATAATTAAAAGTCTAAAACAGAACAAAATGCACACGTGTGTCCATGGCTTTTCTAGTTTGATTTGCTTGATTTTTATTTTTATTTAATTTTTTTTACAGGCAAAAGATAAATAAGATAAATAAGAAAATAAATTCTAATAGTTATTTCTACCAAAGTCACATCCCTACAGCGTCACTTTAATTACTTCAGAAGTTTGATAAATATATCCGTTAGTATTCACTCAGGTTTTAACGACATGGATATATTCAAATATTAAAAATACTGTGTATTATATATTAAAACTATGGGAAATGTAAATAAATATTCTACATTTTTATCAAAACCAGTTTTGCTTTTACTTAACACTGGTTAGGAGCGCAGGTGCATGTTACATTACACTTGTAATGATATTCTGAGCAGGTTTAAAAAGCCAGAGGCAGAGTCTGACATGTTGTTAGGTTTCACTTATTTTGGCGGGTTGGTTTCCTCACCCGCAGGAAGACTCAGCGATCACATGTCTCCTCCCTTATTCGCACTGACGCCCGTCCACCTTTGAAACCAGATCTACGTAACGGAGCGCTCCTTCGACAGTCTCTTATACAGTAACGGTTATTGATTTGTTTCTTTACAAGCGTTCGCATCCAACCACTGGAGTAAACATCTGCAGCCGAACACGCACTAATGTAGATACTTAAACACGATGCGCTTAATTGATCGCTAAATCTGTCGGGCAATAAAGGCCAGTGATGGAGTCCGATACTCATTTCTAATTGCAAGATTTCTTGAAATTGGAAATTGATCCACATTTGGAAAGTCTTTCCACGACTCCACTCAGAAAATAACAACAACCAACAATTTAGGTGTAGTTCTCTGCTGTGTGAGGACACAGGCTACAAGACTACACATCAGTGGTGTGTTCTATCCCTGAACAACTCACTTCTCAACTCCAATTC
The DNA here is from genome assembly GCA_016785265.1 of Paraplagusia blochii. NCBI lineage: Eukaryota > Metazoa > Chordata > Actinopteri > Pleuronectiformes > Cynoglossidae > Paraplagusia > Paraplagusia blochii. The sequence continues at coordinate 50,723 of JAFBJS010002546.1, read as the reverse complement.
CGCCAAACTCAGTCAAATAATGTACATAACCATTCAAAAAAATTGAAGTCACCCAGAGAATTCTGCGTTTGACATGACATGTCACTCCATTATTTACCACCATGAGTTGTAAAATGAATAGAAAAATATAGTCTTTGACAAGGTTAGAAAAAAATATATTTTCTTTCTTCAAACTTTGCTTTTTTTTTTTCAAAGAATCCATTTGTAGCAATTACAGCTCTGACTGCACAAGGGTTTTCTAATCATCCATTATCCTTCTGGCACAACACATTGTACCATTAGAACACTGGAGTGATAGTTGCTGGAAATAAACCTCTTTACACTACGAAGATATAAAAAAAACAGACACAATCGTCATTTATCACATTTACCATGAATATAGTGTATTTCAGATTAGTCTACTCTAAAAAAGTTGAGGGCCACCACCCACACGTGATTTCACTGAAGGGTCACGTCAGCTGTCAGTGTTCAACATAAAAAAGAAAAAAAATAATAAAAAAGTTTCCCATAGATTCTGTGTAAAACATCACTGAACCAGAAGGAGACTGAGGATCAGGGTTTTAAGAACTATAGGATTTACCATAAAATGTGGAGAACAAAACGATAAATTCAACTTTCACATCAAGGTGGGGGCCGCAAAATATCGTTCCATGGGCCGCAAATGGCCCACGGGCCGCGAGTTTGAGACTAAAGCATCTTCATTGACAAAAACCTTTGAACAGTAGTGTTGGTCTGTAAGACACAGGAATTGGACTGAACTCAACATGGACTGCAAATCAAGTACCATCGGCTATTGAACCACTGATCTTTGAGCAGAAGGGCAACGCAACTAATCACTCTTCCACCGCATGTCCCTGAACACAACGCACAATTACATGTTATTTTCAATCAGAATGCTGTTCATTTCTGGTCCATATGGGTTTCATGCATTGAAGAAAAAAAAATTACAATATGTGGCCGGGTCCCTGTCATGTGACCCACATGGACCTCCAGGTTTTCGGGCTACTCTGATCCTGGTTTTCTTTGTATTTTCAGAATAAGATCATGTGACGCACAGATTACATCAGTGGTTCACGTTTCCTTCTAACCCATAGACTGGAGTGTGAGTCCATTACATTTTTTATTGAAGTGGAAATAAAGCCTGGGAGCAGACTCCGAATTGTAAAGACAGTTGTTTAACTGGGGATAAGTGTTTTAAATACCCTCCCCATGACGCCAATTCAGCCAATAGCGGTCCCCTGAGGGAGGGGGCTGCCGGGCCCCCACCGGCTTCAGCCCCTGCCACATTTGAGGTAAGCTACTCCCCCTACCAGATGACTGTCAGTGCGCATTTCCTATTGGAAAGAGGCAGTGAGAGCTAAAGAGCGGAGACCCGCGGAGGAGAGAGGAGTGAGAGGAAGGGGGGAGAGTCCACACACTCTGAGAGGAGAGAGGAGAGAGGAGAGCAGAGCAGCAGGAGCAGCAGAGGAAGAGGAGTCAGACACTGGCAACTTCACTGCGCATCACCCAACAGGAGGCACCGCTTTCGGACGCTGTGTGGAAATTGGACTGTGGATGAACTCGGTCAGTGAAGGCACCATCGGTTGATGGACCGACACACAGCGGGGTGAGAGTTGGAAGCCGTGCCAGCCTGAGAGAGAGAGAGAGACAGGGGGGACAGCGGACGGAGCAGAGTCGGTGCAGCGGGGAAAGTTACCAACTATGGAGAAGCTGTGTTGACTTCACCGTCACAGTCATTTCCTCAGAGGTGGATGTTTTTCTAGTCCAAACCCCGTGCACTTGCCGTTTGGCTGATACTCCAGCGCCGCGGACCGTAACCTGACCAGCAGCCCACACCGACGGAGGGACGTCGTTCTACCCTCACGATGTCCGGAGCAGCCACGATGCCGGCTCTATTCCTCCTCTTCTGCCTTACGGCCACAGGTACCACTTTGGGTTTTTCGTGTATACTTTTGCAGCGTTTCCATTACGCAGAGCCCCGGTGCTCCGGGTACGGACCGCGCACTGGTGCGCTGCGTCAAGGCGTCCAGTGCGCAGGTTTTAGTGGCGCCTCGGCGCTGCGGCAGCGCTACAGTTAATCGTCGCTTAGTGTTTAATTAGTTCCAAAGGAGCGGTTCCATTTACAGCTTCATAAGAAACCGCTGGATGATGCCAACCACCCGGGCGCCGCTGCTGTTTCTGGTTCACGCGGCGTTTTTCTTTTTTTTTATGGTTCTAGTGGACCCGCCACGAGGCTCCGCACGGAGGGGAACCGCGAACTTCCAAGGAAAGATCCTTAAAACCCCCCGAGGGAGTCATTTCTCCCTTCATATCTGTTGGTTTACAGTGATATTTGAATGTTTTGGATATTTACGCATCCGGGAAGGTGGAGGGAACAGAGCTGAGGAGGCAGCTGTTCATCTCAGTTGCCCCTGATTTACAATAAAAACACACACACACACACACACACACACACACACGTAAGAGAAACGTGTTCATCCCGCTTTAATGGGATGGAGACGCTGCTGTGAATGGGGCTGATTTCCATGGAGCTCCTGTGATTGTTCCAGTGGTGGGCGACGGTGAAGAGTGCGTGAACGGATTAGTCGTCTGTCTTCTTGGTGGAGCACATGTTGCGCGGATGTGGATGCGGGGATGGTGATGATGGAGCCAGGCAGAGGGCGCGGGGGGTGAGAGGGACCGAGTGGGTAAGGGGAGGCAAGGAGAGAGCGAGGGTGAGGGAGAGAGAGCATTTGGTTTCGTAGAAATAACACACCTGTCTCTGCCTCCCCCATGTCCCCCGCTGCTCCTGGGTGGATTTCGGATGTTTATGGCAGTTTGGAACACAAACACAACTTGTGTTCAGAGTGAATGTGAGTCTTTCATTTAAAAAAAAAAAAACAGATTCACTGATTGTTTCCTGAGACTTCTGAGCAGATGGAGATCATTCTTCTATTCATGTTCTCCTGCAGATGTCACTGCATTAAAATAAACACACAGCTTTAAACTGTTGCACACATAAAGAAACAACAACAACAAAAAAAACTTTCCAAACTGTCTTTTGTCTTCTCCAATCTGACGCAGATCTTCTCAGGCTGCGTGGCACATACGGAATTAATGGAATACTCACATCTTTTCCTAGTAATTTTTTTTTTTTATTTTTTTTTATCTCGTACGCTTTGGCTCTGGAATCACAGCGTGTCTGGGGATTCCAGGCTGAATCACATGCCGTTTCACGTTGCTCTCCAGATCATAAATGGAGACGGGTGCTCAGAAGCCATTTGTTGTGAGAACGTCTTTACCTTCAGGCCTCGGTTCCGCATGGTTTTGTCATTATTCAAAGTTGAGGGGGAGGGACGTGACACCAGCAGACCTCTGCTCCCTGACAGACTCACAACAGCTGGAAGAGAAAGTGGCGGTGGCCAGCCACTGGCATGTTTTCTCCTCTAACACACGCACACAAGCACACAAATAATGAAACTGGTAACAGCTGCCCTAATTAGAACCTAAGAGACCCTAGACCTCGTTTTATGTGCCAGTGTTTCTGAGCCACAAATGCTAAAAAAAAAAAAAATTGGTGGCATTCATATCCACGACACATGGCTACACTTTTTCTCACATCCAGCACAGAGTTCACATTTGACATTTTGGATTTTGCACTCACTCCTGTCAGGGTCAGTAAACTAACATCCCCAAAAGCAAGTAAGAGAGAGGAGTCACAACGTCCAAATGTGTCTTTTCTTGTCCAGGACTTTTGTTTTTTTTTTATTTCTTATGTCTCTGAACCCCTGCAGCATCACCTGGTTGTTTTCATCCGTTTGATGCATTTAAGGTGAGGAGGGTGAGAGTCAGTTGGTCTGTCAGTCGGATTTACACACTGATTGGTAAATGAAATCCCCGTTTTCCCCGTTAACGTCAAACCAACATGGTAGCTGACGGTATTCCTGCTCGGAAAGTCCCTGGTCTCCCGGTGGAATTGGCTTCCACACCGCATCAGTATTCTGAATAATCTTCACTCACTTCTTTGGAACCTTTTGCTTTGGGTCACTTGTGTCTCATCGGCGCCAGTTCAAAGGCTGTGAGCTGACATTAAAAGTTTCTCTCGCTTCCTCTCAGGTTATGCTGTGCCACGCACGTCTCTCACTAGTCTCCCGCCGTGGAAATTTTCCACCTTAGCTTCCCTCACAGCTCTCAGCCTGCTTATGGAATTTGGGTCTAGAGAACACCGAGACATGAGAGCGTTAATGAGCCAGAGGCGACCTGCAGACTCGCACCAATAGTTGAAAGCCTGCTCACACACTCGCATAACGCAGCGCAGCACTTTCCCTTCCTCCGGTATAACTGGAGATTTGTCTTATTTTGTTGCACCCATTTTTTGGGGGGCGGGGGAGGTTAGGGGTGCGACGTGGCCCCTGTTGTTTGTGTTAGGGAAAGATGCAGACTCTTTGAAAAGCATATCTGTCAGTCTTCGAGTTCTCGTAAAAAAAAATGTTAGAGAGCGGGAGGGAGGGTGGATGGAGACTGGAAGAAGAGATGGAGGTGGGAGGGGTAAGGGGAAGTGCTGGGGGAGAGGGGAGGGCGAGATAGGATTTGGCAGGGAGAGAACCTGAATGTGTCACCAGTGTCTTGATGATTAAGCTGAAGAGCAGCAGTGAAACACTGAGGAAGACCGCTGAGCATCGTTAACCTTTTCTCCATCTTGTTACTCTTTTCAGCACACACACACACACACACAGACACACACAAACAAACTCTTTCTTTTCCACCTTTCACTGCTGCACTCTCCCAGTGCACCTCCTGTGATACAAAAAGACTGAGGATAGGAGCCAGTTTGGAGGCATGAACCCCAGCCAAGAGATGAGTTAGATACACAGCGTGAGGAGGTGCAGACGCAGCAGAATCCCAACACAGCAGCCTCTCCAACACAAGTGTCGTGCATTATTTAGGAGACATAGTCATGGCAAAGTTATAGATGAATTTTGGCCTACTTTGATTTTCCGGCTCCGTGTAATGGTTCTGCTGCGGGCCGTTGTACGAGGGTATGAATTTATAATACCTCGCGGTCGTAAAGCAGACGTAAACACCTGTGCGTTTATTGCGGCCGACAGCGCACGTTAAGATATCCGTTGTACTTAATCATTCCCAACAAACATCTTCCTTCCCAATTTGTGCGCGCTGCTGAGTATTTCCTGTAGATCGCCTCCAGATTTTGAAATTAAACAAATCACTCGGTCACGTAGACGCGAACAGTGACGAATAGTATAAATAAGGGCCGATGTTTCCTCTCATGTCTCCACGCCACTGTCTCTATGTCCTTCATAAACACTCTGTATGTGCAGAAGAGGGGAAAAAAAAACTGCAGGGAGAAAGAAACAATGGAGCTTCATAATGTTGCCTGTCTCTAATCAGCTTTGCCACATGGGTAAACACAGACAAAGAACTTGGCAGTGTGTCCTGAGGCTTTGCTATCAGCTGTTAGTATCTTAACTGGATGTCTACGTCGCTACGGCTCAACACAGGAAGACAAAGTAGCCAAGGAGTAAACCGCGGATGGCTCGCTGCCTCTTCCAGTATTATTTTTACCTCACCCTGCTTATCCTCTTTTTGTTTTCGCTTTTTTTTCCTTGTGTCTGTCTCTGCACATCCTCACCTTGTCTTCCTCGGGGGCAGCGAGAGGATCCGGGAGGAAATGACAGGGAACAGGACAATGGAGAGGTCGTGTCAGCTTCCTGCCATTGCCTGGAGTCTTCTTCCCCTTGCTGGTGCACTTAAGGCTGTATCATAAGCGTCCAGGCTAGGAACAAGAAAAAAAAAATAAAAAAACACAAAACAGTAATGGGAAAAATAGTGAGTACGAGAGGAAAAAGTCAAGGGTTTAATTCAGCTCATGTAATTGAAACAGTCCCAGAAGGCACGGAGTCACTTTTACACAGTGGCAGCTATTTTGTGAGAGTCTCCGATTACATTTATAAGCCCCTAAAAAAAAAATTCAAGTGTCACTTCCATCATGAGCCATGTATCACAATTTCAAAAGACCCCGAGAAAGGAAACCAACGTACAACGCGGAGAAAAATTGCAGACATACTAGACTGCACATTTATTTTTGTTTTCTAATCAATTCCTGCCCTGCAAGACAAGAATTTCATATCTCCTGCCGAGACACAGGAACCAACAGCAAATTGAAATTTATCTTCTGCGTAGCAGCAATATCTGTTCCTGTGTTATCTCCACCAACCGTGTTCCCTAACCTTGTATTGGAGATAGCTCCGGAGAAGAGGGATCTGGGAGAGAAGAGGGCGACTTAGGACGAAAAGAGAAGTTCATCCAGGAATATCATCAGCGAGGATGTATGCGATAACAATAAGTCCATTTGTTTGTATTTTCGTATTTATTTTCAGCCAAACATAGATTGAAGGAGCATTCATTATGGAGTGCTGAGCTGGCGGCTTGAAGCATCGTCCAGAAATGACTCATGAGGAACCCACAGATAGAACACCCTTAACACATATGCACACGCTGGCAGAAGTCAAGGGCACGCACTGGGGCAAGGGATGATGAACTGAGATGAGTGTTTAGCATCTTCAGGGCTGTGTGCCCTTTCTGGAGTGATTCGTCAAAGTCCAACTGTCTAATTAAATGATGCTTCTGTTGTCGGGACATGTCATCTCCTTGTCCGTCTCCAGCTAAAAACACATTAGAGCAAACAGGAGATTGTCTGCCTTGTGCTTGAAACGCCGATTTTCCCTTTGAGACGACACACTCTAACTGCTGCCCTCTTCCCTCCGCTTTTCATCCGTCCTCTCCGCCCCCTTCAAGTTGTCACAAACGCCGGTGCTAATATTGTGTTAGTGACTCATCCATTAAACAAAACACCGTGTTTACAACAGATCTCCGTCCTCTGTCAAAACTCAAAACTTTTCAGTGTTTGTTGTCGGGGGTAAAAGGTTGGAGAAATCCTAGCTGCGACTTTTCTGATACATGTATATGTTTTTCTCTTTCTCCAGGAGTTATAGATTAAAAGGGATTAGGGGTATTTTTTGCACAAGTCTCAGAACCTCACCCTCGGAGGTCTTTCAGAGAAAGCAGCCAATTTGTTATCAACTGAGGTATGTCAGTCAAAGATTATCGACCAAGCTTTCAACTGCGGCTCCCTCCACTGTGAAACATGTTAATGTTATTGAGCAGTGAGGAGACGTGAAGCACAGTGAAGTGTGTGGGCGCTGGATAGACCTGCCAGAGGCAAAGGTGCGTCTCTTTTGGTATCCGGCTGTTTGGGCAACAAGAGCCGGTGCAGAGATGGCAATGTGCTCAGCATGAGAATCGAATGGAGGGAAAAAGGGAGAGGGAAGAAAAGGGAAGGAAAGGAAAGGGGGGAGGCAGAGGGGTCAAAGGGATTTACTGCCAGGAGCCTAGCATTTCAGGTAATGGATACGCTTGTATTGGTGTAAACCAAACCTGCTGTTTTTCTTCCAGCGTGCCAGAGGTGAACAAAACACCAAAGGTGTAACTGACAGAAAGTCTGAGGGGGATTAATGGAGAGCTAATATTTCAACACCTAAGGCTAAACATTAGATCTCAGGTGCTCTCTCCCCGGACACACCGGGGGGAGTCGTATAAAGGTACAGCCAGGTCTCGTGCCTGAAGTGGAAATTGGACACATGGTCTGGTAGAAAAGAAGGAGTCGGGGTGGTAGGTACATGAGCCTTCAAACTACTTCTGCCACTTTCCAGAGATGATAAGTGCTTCCCTACTGGTTTAGGGGAACCCATCACCACTGCAGGAGGGGTTCCAGCATATTGCACCCTTCTGACTGAGGCATCCTAGTGCTGCACTCATCCCAGGGGGCTCGAAAGGAGAACGAAGCGGGAGAGGACAGGGACGGATTGTTCCCTGCTCAGACTGTCCACAGATGGGACTTAGACACAGGAGGCTGGGTGTTTGCTTTAGAAAGTCCCAGACGTTCCTTTGCAGTAGTGGTGTAGAGAAAGCTCAGGGGGATAGAGGAGAGGAGCATGCCAGTGGAGGCAACAGCAGGGAACGAGAAAGAGGGAGAGTGGGGCAGAAAGACAGGAAAGAGGAAAGGGGACAGAAAGGAATAGTAAAGGAACCTTGCCTAATATGATGTCAGTGTGAATATAGTGTCAGTGCCAAGAAGGAAAGACAGATGATACAGCTGTACAATGATAGGGTAGTTGGGTGAGAGTCCTCCCCTGTTCCTAAACAGAGACGTATAGAGCTGGAGATAACAGCGAAGCAAGGGAAAATAAAGAGACTAAGTGAGGAAGGGAAAAAAGTAAAGGGATGAGATGCAGGGAACCCGGGCTGCATCCATCATGTGGTTTGGTGCAGAAGCCATTTGTACCTATTGTTCTCCATAATTTGTTTTCTCAGAGAGTGCGATGGGAGGGGTGACGGGAAGAGTCAAAGCTACAGAAGCCATTGATTTCTCTGCTAATTACATAAGTGAGACAGTATAATTAGACATAGCTAAAAAAAACAAAACAATGGGGCTACAGCGAGATGCACAGACCAAGATAGACAGGGAGGAACAGATGAACCACACTCAAGTGGGACGACTTTATTCACATTCAAGAGAGTGTGAGAATATGGTCTAAGAGGTTTGAGAAAAAGAAAGGAAAAAGATCATGTTAAGATCTGTTTCTTTTACACTTTTTTTTTCCTTTTACAAAATTTCAACGCGCTATCCAAAGTTTCTGAGCTCAGAGGCAGCGTTGAACTTCGCGATGCCTCATCGGCTGTAAACAAGAACAAGAGTGGAGGAGATGAGAGGTTGGAAGAGAGAGAAGATGAGAGGAAATGGGAGAAAAGCCCTCTTCACAGATTGCACTCTGAAGCACGGGGCGATGGCACCGGAATAGTCACCTCATTTAATACACCTCCTCGGAGGGAGGGCGGGAGAGGTAAAGGCAGATGCTGTAAAAAGATGAGAAAAGGGCAAAAGTGAAGAGACGGGAGAGGAGACAGATTGCATCTCTGCCTCCTCACATCAAAGGCCTTGTGGGTACTGAGAGCTGTGTGGTGTGGTGGGTGTTCTGTCTCCGCGAGGTCACGTTTGGACCTGGCCTTGCTACTGCACACAGGTGGTAATAGGCATTGTTTCTACCCTCCTGAGGCACTCTGGCCTGGATCTCTGCTGCCTTCCATCTGGAGACTTTTACGGTAAATTTGCAAAATTACTCATGAAGTCAGACAGCCTCAGGTAGATGGATTATTGCTGAATATTCTAATGCGGTTCCGCATCTGCTCCTGTTCACGTGAGGGCAGTGGGTGAGAGGGCTAAAGACATCAGCTGTCTTTGATAACTTCGATACAGGCAGAGATAAATAAGATCTTAATGAAGCCACTCAATCACCGCCTGGTTAAAACGACGGCTTAAAGACCGAGGGGCAGTCCGGCCAGATTGAGGGTCTATTGAAGTCCGACCAAGGGGCTAATCTGAAGTGTGACGGCTCAGTCAGACCCTGGTCAAACTGGCCTTCTTTCTTTACACAGTCTCCTTACACACTACAGTGGCTCGAGTCAACTCCTTGATTGAGCCCCTGAGTTCTTTAAAAGCCAATTTAAACTCAGGCTTTTGTTTAACTCCCCAGCAACTCCAGCTGGGACACATTGTACGTAGTGAGTGTGTGTGTTTGTCCGTTACTGGGCTAAAGTTCAGGTTTTTGCGAGAACTCTCTCAGCATGTGATGTTTTGTTAGAAAGAACCGATTGTAACACAGAACTGGCACAGACCAGTTTGGTTTTTTTAAGACCTGGAGAAATCAATGGCCCGATTGAACCTTTTACAGCCATGACTGTTGCTGTAATGGTGTGGAAATGCACACTGATCATGTGGACCCTTCTTCTACCTCCAGGCTCGGATCACAACTAAGCTCAGATTTATTTCTTTAAAGCTTCAATTTAAAAAAAGAAAAAAAAAGAAGAAGAGGAAAAGTGCTCCGAGGATTTGAACAAGCTATCACATGGTGGTGTCAGGCACGGAACCCTTTACTTTTAATGCGGAGGAACAAATGAAAAGTTCTTCCCTGTCCTCTGATAGATTTTTGCAGATGACCAGCCTAACACTGTGCTGCTGTTTCCTCTCAAATAATAATGGCTGCTCTATTCCCTCTCACCTCCCAGTCTTTGTCTCCTTGATCCCCTGATAATGTGTTAACAAGCAACAGGTCCACGGAATACACATAACACCAGTGTGTGTGTTCCACACCGAGGCGTGAGAGTGCGTCTGTGTGAGCACATGTGTGTGCCTGTGTGTTTTCTCACCAATTAATGAATTGCTTTACATGCCCACCGAGGCAACGGTGACCTGTCTATAACAGGGCACCGTTTATTCCCCCCCCCACACCCCCATCTGTGTCAGCAGCAGCCCATGATGGCCATGGGCCTCTCTCACACTAACACATTAATGAGACCAGTCTAATTAGTGCCTGTGGTTCCATACAGGGGACCTGAGAAACCACACCATCATCGCGAGCCGGTCTAATCAGAGGACCCTTGTGGATACTGAGGGTTCTCTGCACCAACAAGAGGTTCACATATTGGATAAAACCTACAGTGACTCCATTTCACTTTGGCACAATGGTTAATTAGGGGAAGACATTTTTTGTAAAAAAAAAAAAAAAAAAGGAATTCGTATTCATTACCGTATGGTTAAGCCCTATGCGCTTGACCATTTGGGGGCAAACAGTGGCATTCCTGCTGTATCTCAACCCTCTCCTTCGCTGCGGACAATTCAATCTGTTCAATATCAAATAATCTCCCTCTGTTTTTCATCGCATTTTAACCTTATCACTCAAACAGCTTCCTCCAGGGCGTGAGCCTCGTTCTACCTTGTTAAAAACAACAACTGGGAGAAAGGAAAGGGAAGAGGTAGCCCTGGATAAGAAGGATGGCAAATGGCTCTCTGAGGAGTGCTTTTAAAAGCCTGGTTGCCAGTCTCATGGGTGATATGTGAAACAGCCGAAAAAAAAAAAAAGGGAAAAGAATGGTAAAGGAAAGAAAAGAGACGCGCAGGTTGGTAACGGTGGACAAAAGAAATCTACGTCTGGGATGCTAGTTGCGTTAGTTGAGGTCTGGTATTCTAACTCGTCTCCCAAAGCACTTAACATGCCCCCAGCCATCTCTCCTGGCAGTTAATTAGAATCCAATAAGGTTGCCGCCTGTTGGTCATTGTTCCTCCAGTGTGTTTACCCTTTCCAGAGGCTCCATTCGCTGCTTAATCTGCCGAGAAGCTGCATGTCAATAGGTCAGACCAAGACTCCAGACCATGAGAGACAGAGGAATGGGGGGTGGAGGATCAGGGGGATGAAGGAAAGGGGTCAGTTCTTCTGCACTTCTCAATATTTTTCTTTGCCGTCGTTGTTGTTGTTCTCTCTCTCCTTCACCCCCATCCTTCCTGCATCTTCTCTCCTTTTCTTCTCACTTCTAATCCATCCTACTGATTGTTCTAAGCTGCTTTCAGCCGGCCCCTGGGAGGGCGGGGGGCTTTGGAGTCTGTTTTAATTAAGATTTAAAAGAAGACTCCCTCAAGAAAGGAGATTTAAGAGCAATGGACTATGCTCAGTAAACGAGTGCAGGTAGGAGAGAGATTATACGAAGGCTCCGCAAACATCAAATCAGATCAGATCAGAGTGGGGGGGGGTTTCAACACATGTTGACGTGCACTCCACACAGACACACCCAGACACTGAAGCAGTGGGTAAGCTAACACAAAGGAGACTTCTTTTATTGTAATACAGCAGCACAATCCATATTGATTGACTCCAACTTCCTGAGATTCATAACGTACCCTGGGAGGGTAACGCAGAATCGGCGGCAGACTAAGTACGGGAGTCGCAAGTCCTGATTGCTCGTTGCCCCATGTGCTCAAGAGACTGTGACGCTCCACTTGCTTTTTAGAGCTTAAAGTCGGAGACCACTTGATAAATGGGACCTGCAAAGAAAGCCTTGTTTTGTGCACCGGGACCAAGAATTGCTAGGAAGCGAGAAAGGGGCTCAGAGATGTGTCCCAAATCTCAGCATTCTGTGTACAAATGTGGGACACAGAGGAGTTGGTCTAGCCCAAAATATGCCATAAAAATATACTTTTTTAACTGATTCATTCATTGATTTTTCTTTTTTTTTTCAAACCGAAAGAGTTGTATCATAGTTTTTAGTATTAGCATTGCTTTCTTTCACTAAGCAAGCAGTGCAGGTGGCAGACAGATTACAATTGTGTCCATTACTGTGGCCGGAGAAAAGGCGTGTGCTTTACATTTGGTAAAACAGTCACATACAGAGAACCATACGCACAGTCTTTGTGGATTTACCACACAGGATAAAACTCACACAATGATCAAGTGTTTAAGTTCATCAAGCTTTGGATTTTGGCGCAGACGGAAAATCGTAAAAGGCCAGGCCAGGGTCAAGAGCCCCGCCCGTGGTATTCTCTGCCGTGAAACAATCCAGCACACAGCCACCATATGTCCAGGTTTCTGCGGTGAATGAGCCCACCATCCGGCACCAAAGACTATTGACACCATCCACTCTGAGGAAATCTGCAATGCTATGGTCTAATTGGGACTCAATGCAGCACTAGTCTAGTCACTAGTCTAGTCACTGACCTTCGCTGAAAAAAGAAACGTAGAAGAAATAAGTTTCATGGAAACAGGGTTAGTAAAACAATGGGCTTCACACAGCACTTTGAGCAGATAAACATTCAGAAGAATTTTGCCCCCAGTCTGCCTTAGCTCCATGGTTTGCCTCCATCAAAGCCCCCGAGACTCTCCTAGCACACTTTGCCCCGTCACTCACAACTCTGTTAATAAGGCCAGCAGTAAACGCCAGGAAAGATATGCAGGGATGAAAGATCCTCCTCTCATGTTGTAGCTTTGAGGATGTTTCCGGGCGTCGAAGGGAAAAAGGGGGGAGAAATACACAAGCGTTGCATTTTAAAAGAAACAATAAAGCCATCAGCTTATAAAATAATATTTTGTCTCATATCCTGTTGTGTTACAGCTCTGGGGACCTTTGGCAGGCAGGAACCCCCCACACCTCCAATACTGAAGGTTTAGAAGAATAAAGTGTGCAGGATTCCTCAGGGGCAGGGGGATCATGCATATATTCTTTAACAGCAGTGATTAATACCAAGAAAAAAGGTCAGACTTGACTAGGAATGGTCCAGTATATCATAGTTACTTCACACAGCCTGGATTTCACACATCAATCCCAGTTGTAAAGTCTCATCTGCCTGGTCACACAGGAGCGACCCGTGTTGCACATTATCAAAGATTGATGGGTTGTCCTAGTTAAAGACAGGGGGAGGAGACGCCGCTGCCTCCAGAAAGCTGGATTTGTGGCTTCTTCCTTATGTCACTGGAGCTGGTGTGGTGCCAGAAAACCGCCTTACCTCAGGACAGGACCACAGTATTAGCAAAGACGCTCACCTAACAATCACTGAACAACCACTGAACACTAAACCACTAAACCGAAACCGTCTCTACCGAAACCATCCTACTTAGAAATGTTCATAAGCTAAAAACATGTGGGGATAAAGTTATAGCCATAGTTATGTTTTAACGATGTCTTATAATAGCGATTAAACCGCCCCAGGCCACACTGCTAAGCGTACACAGCTATAAAAACAGGACAAATGCGTCCCTTTTGTGGTCGCTGCTGGATCAATCGTGTCTTTCATTAGTGTGTAACAACTGTGTAACCTGCTTTTGCTGTTGATCAAGTCATAGGATCAGATCTCGAGAGAACAAACAAAACCTTACTTTAAATTGCATCTTTAGCACCCCTGCAGGAAAGGAGCAGGTACTACTTTCTGGGCGTCAACAAACTTTGGAGTTCTTGACTCATTCATGCCTTATATGAAGATAAAAACAGCACTTTATCCTAAGATCTGTTTTTGTCTCCCACAACCAAACGGTTCTTGCTGTCTAGGTCTTGTTCGAAGTGCTTGTTTAATAATTAACTGATTAATTAGTTTGCTCATTAATCATTCATTCGTTAATCATGGCTGGGATTTTTCTACAGGAAGCAGCAGAATCTGAAAAAAAAAATATCCTGACTTTACGTTTCACTCTAATTATGCTCCTTTGCTAATCATCGCTTAAAAATGGAGTTTCAGGAAATTACTTTTCCCCTTTACTCCTTTTTTTTGCTTAACACAAAGCAGGATGTCGTGAGGGTTGGCAGCTAACATTTCCACCCACTTACTCTCTTGTGTTTTCCAAGCGCTTAGTCATCATTACTTTTTAGGGAATGTTTCAAGTTATTGAATATTGGGTGGCAGAGAATAGAAATTTGATGTCAAATTAAGAGTCGTTTTTTTATTGTCCACCTCGAGATGAAGTGGAACAAAGATGCTGGTCACAGACAGACCGCAGACATTGATTAATAAATGGCAATTTGAGGACCGTTTGTACCAGCAGAGAGGTGGCAGCGCAGTGAATCACACACATATTGTTTTCACCGGATCCATGGTTCTCCTGGGAGGGGAGGTAATTTGTTTAATCGCGGGGAGTTATGTTCTCGGGACAGAGAGGAAGATAGAGCGAGAGAGATGGGACGATAGCACCGTTTGGAAACATCTCCTGTAATGTGGAGCTGGAGATGGAAAGTGAGGAGAGACTTTTCTTTTTTGAACAGGTTTAATTAGAAGCGTTTGTGTGGCTCTGTTTTCCTGTCGGTTGCAGAGTTCATAACAAAGCTCAGCTGCTCTCTCTGAAGAGGCTCTTGTCAGCTGCTGACAAAAAAGAATTATGCATCAAATTAAGGAGAGCTTCAGTGAAATGGAGGCAAGTCGAGCATTAACCTCTAAGCTTTAAAAAGCACACATATTAAGCAACACTAATGAGAATCTCATTGAGTCGGCTGTGTTTTATATTCAGGCTCGCACAAAGAGCACAGCTCTGACTTCAATGTGCTGCTGCTGCTGCCGCCTCTGAATGAGCTGCTCTCTCTTATTCATCCTACGAGCAGCAGCAACAACATTGCAGTCGCGAACAATAACAGAGATGGCCCTTTTACCCTAATGAGATGCATACATTTACAGCATTACCAGCCTCATTAAAAAATAATAATAATAATAAAGGAAAAAAGTATTAATTATGAAACGCACTACTTCCTATCGTGAACAGCCAAAGGGGTCTCCACTGGGCTCAATTAAGAAGAGTAGGCCGCAAATCCCTAGACTAAATTAATTGACACCCCGGGGCATTAGGACAAGAGTCCCAGCACAGTCTAAGGAGAGAATTCTTTTGTTTTCATTCCCTCTGCCTATTATAAGAAAAGGCAGGGGATGGAAGAAAATTCAACATCATCCTTTCTTGTTTTTATGGATTTTTAATTAATTCTTTATATACATTTATTCAGCTAGTTTGCTTACTCTGCCTACATCTGGGAATTAAAAAAAAAAAAAAAAAAGATTGCAATATTTATTCTCGGTGATGGAGTCGTCTTTCCGTCACATGTTGCTTACTGCTGCTGCTTTTCCCCGCTTTGCCAACTGTTATGCACACACTTAAATCTGGGGTTTTTTTGCAAACACAACAAGAAGTTAATGATTTAAAAGCACAGTAAATTATACTGAAAGCTCTTCCATCCAAACCCTGCTGAAAAGGGGAGGAGGAGGGAAGAGAAATTGCGACAGAGAAAGAGGAGAAAGCCGAGGAAAAAAAAAAGGGGCAGGCAGGGAGGAGGATGAGGGGAGGCAGAAATGGGCTGGAACTGTGTCACAGATCCAAGCGGCAGCTGTCTTGCAGTTAAAACACCGGGGGGTGAGGAGGAATGAAATGACAAGACTGGCTCAATCACCATCTTGTCAACACTGCTGTCTGATGTGTACAGACAATTTCATACTGCCACCTCGAACTCCCTCATCTTTTCTCCCTGTTTTATTGGCTTTTTATTTCCTCTGCTCCTGTAAGCCAGCCAGTGACTATCTGTCTGCATAGACTCAGCTCTTTGGCTCCTGGCACAGACTTGGGAAGGGGAAGAGGGGCAGGAGAGACGGGAGGGGGGGGCAGTTTAAAAAGCTGCACCACAATTACACTCATAGAGATGCTTCTGCCCACTGGAAACCCAAAAGATGTGGGACTTTGACAGTAAGTGTGTGCATGAGTGTGTGTCTGACTGGCAAGTGTGAGAAGGCAGTGTATTTATGGCACATTGTCGGGCACTGCAGCATAGTTGGTGCACAAACCCTCTCCGTATGTGCTCACGCACAGACTGTGTCACATCAGCACTCTCACCCAACCACTTCTACCTTCCCCAGTATGCTGAATACTCTTCTACTACTCTATCCACATTAGCACCATCCACCGCATCTGTTGTAGCAGGTACCAGGGGAGGAGCTGTGCTGTTGCTCGTCCATGCGATCAGCCTCACTGCCGCCCTGATGTGTACGGTGCCCTGTTCCGGCACAGAGACTCCTGGTGTTGACAGCCCTGCAGACAGACTGATTACAGCGTTCCATCAGTCCCCTCTTTGGCTGGCTCCTTCAAAATAGGAAGCTGACAGGATCCCACCTTTTTCCATTTTTACTTTACTTTAGTTTTCGCCGTCTTTTCTTGCGTGTGATAGCTCGATTTTG
This sequence comes from Paraplagusia blochii, assembly GCA_016785265.1. NCBI lineage: Eukaryota > Metazoa > Chordata > Actinopteri > Pleuronectiformes > Cynoglossidae > Paraplagusia > Paraplagusia blochii. Next base: position 34,144 of record JAFBJS010002546.1, on the reverse strand, counting down.
ACTCTGTTGTTGTCCCTACTTTGTTGAGTGTTGTGTTGACAAGCTGACACAAAGCTGACGCCCTTTGATTTCCCCCCACTGAATGGGAGATGGGGAGAGAAGGTGCAAGCAAAGCTGGTGGCATACAATGAAAACAGACTTGAATCTGCAAATGCTACCAGAAGGCAAAAAAAGAGCGGCAAAGGAAGCGAATCAACAATTAGAAACACCTTACATAAGAGTCAAAGAGCGTCTGCCTATGGGCTACAGGCACGAGGAACAAGTGATGAGCAGAGTATTCACAGGTCCAGACTGGAATGCAGACTGATGCAGAAAACTGAAGAAAAAGACCTGGGTAGGAATATTACTGATGCAGTCTTGGGGGTGAGGTGCAGGGCAAAATGGATGAGTGAGTTCACTCTCCAAAAAGGGTTTCAGTCTGAGCCAAGTTTTCCACAATAGAATAAAGGCTGAAAGAGGGAGGCTTGGAGGATTAAACTCCGGCAAAACAGCTCTTAAAAAGCTGTTAGACTGCAATTTGTGCACAAAAAAAAATGTAGAATGGGAGAAAAGATAGGGGAAGTTAGAGGGAGGGATCAGGAGGGAGGAAGTACAGTGGGAATGTGGGAAAGAAGGGATTGCCTAAGCAGAGGTGTGAGAGAGAAGGTCACCAGCAGATGCACAAACTGAAGCCTTTAAGAACTAGAGGCCAAGGGAAACACTAGGCTGGTGGTTCGCACACCTAGAGCTGGTGTTGGAAACCACGGGTTGGTGGGTGGCATCTGCTGTCAGCCCCCTGGTAGTCCTCTGTGTCAACCAGGAGTCATGGTAATGAGCTTAGTAGCCCAATCACCATGAAGTTGGAGCACAGAGACTCATGGGACACAGTGATTGGTGTAGCTATACCTCAGCATGACTTTCGTCGTGTGAATTTGTAGAACACAGATGCACACAAGAAGACGACGACGACAAAAGAGCCAGACTTTGAACAAAAGGATAATATTTCCTTTGAGAGAAATGGAACTCGCAGTTTCCAGCCCGATTTAGCAGCCTTATCTAGACAAGGCACAATGGATTGCATTTTGGGAAATGGGTTGTTTATACCATGCCTGACACTTTTTGCCAATTTCCCAGTTTTGTGCCTTTTTTTTCCTCCTCGTCTTGTCCTTGTCTCCTCATTCTCTCTCCTTCTGGCTTCATTGTGAAGATGCCACACCAGCTATAATCTTGGGATTTTGCCTATACCTCAGGGGCAAAAGCTTGGAGAAATCAGACACTTTTTTACATTTTGAATTATTACTGCAGGGAACAAATTGTCCAGTCAAGTTGAGAGCACTTATATTTATAGAGCCCAAAGGACTGGATGTTGCAGTCTTCGCAGAGGATGGGAATGAGGACATGGAATAAAATCAGGACTAAAATAGAGCCTGTGCGAATGCAGCTTGGAGCCTCTTAGAGTAAATGAACATATGCAGTTGAGTGTCATTGTAGCAGCACTGGGAAATAGACAGAGTGCATCGTCTGATTTGTCACAAACAGCAGCGTCTGACTTTATTTTATGTTTTGTTTGAAGGACTTGACTTGGAAATTGGTGGAATTGAAGGAAAGCTTGTCTATGTGTGTGTGCAAGAGGTAGATTACCTTGATGCTGTAACATAGAATGACTGTCATGTACTGCATGGTGCGTGTCACAGCCACATTTTATCTAAAGGTCACTGGCAGTGCCATTAACTTTCTGGGTCTTTAGCATCATCGCACCATCACTTATGCAAGTACCTTTTGCGATGCATATAAACAGACGCACTGCTGGGTTGAGTGTAATGCGACTCAGGCAGATGCCCAGCAGTGGACAGATCATTGCTGACATCTGTCCATCTCCTCCTGATCCTTCCTGATCTAGATGGTCTCTCACTCACTTTGGATAAAAAACAACCAGCGCAGGCACAGTTGCAGGCTTTGACGCAAAGCTCTTTAATAGGTTGTGTGCAGGATGAAGGCAGCAGCGTCCAGCACTTAACTCCCAACATGTGACGGAAAAAAGTCACCGTGTCGATTTGCTGAATGCGCCCTCCGGTGTCCGATAAGTCGCTTCCACTCCTAACACCGCTTCATCCTCCTCGCTTATTCAAAGTGACATAAACATACACAGCAGAGATAGGCAATTACACAAACTCTTGAACACACACACTTACACGTGTCCATTTTAAGAAATCCGGATTAAAACGTATCAGTCCAAATGGGTTTTGACCTTGTTACTGGTGGATGGAACTCAAACACACATAGGTTGCAGTTTTATGATGACAACTTGTAAGTAAAAAATCCTTAGTGTTTTAGGCTAAATAACTGGTATAGCTGCGAGTTGTACATGTTTATGTTCCAAAGATCCAGGACCAACAGTAGTAAAACATATTACATTTCTTTTTCCATTTCCAGTCCCCAGACAAAGTTTTAATTATCAAATATGAAAAAAAAAATAAAATCCCTTCAAGATCTTTCGGTCACGCCTTGGTGCAGGGCACCACAGAATATTAGGAACATGAGCATTCACACCCACAGCTGAGTGGTTCTCCTCTGATTCTCCTCCACTCTCTCTTTGTCTGGTTCCGCTCCTCCCTCTCTACCCATCAGAAATGTATTCATGTAATTAAGCTGCTAATACACCGTCAAAGAATTATCTAATTCAGCAAGGAGGAATTAAAGGAATCTGGCATGAGTCATTAGCTAGTCGAGATGTTCTGTTGAGCATTTTCAATAAGGGATCTGGAGAGCAATGAATCACTCACAGTACAGTGTGAAGACGTGAGCCATAGTACACACTCTCTGCTCTATATTTAAATGACTGAATGTGCGTGTGTGCGCACATGGGTTTTTTAATTGCCATATGTAAGCATGAGAAATTTCATGTGGGCGAAGAAAAGAAAAACAATCCCCAGCATGTAATCCATCCAAACAATCAACCAATTCAAGTGAATTATTACTTATTGTAAACATTGGATATACTGAAAAAGATCCGTAATCAATGTTTGTACTCTAGCTAGTACAATGAATGGGGGGCGAGGGGCGTCCCTAACTCACTCTCTCTGCAAGACAAGGCACATGAAAATGTTCAATGGCTCATAAAAGCGGAAAGTAAAGGACAGACAGTTAAACCAGCGTTTCTGAAGATACGAGGAGGAAATGACAGCCTTTAACGAACACATATCTGTCTAAGCAGAAAGATATTTGGCTTCGCATTGACACTCGTCTGGTCCGCTGTGCGAGACACACATTAAGATGACATACTAGTACCTATCCCAGGCTTTCGGGATAAATGACAACTAGCTGTTATTGGTGAAAGATTACCTAATGTCTTTCCAGTCATTTTCTCAATACAGTACCCTATTACTGCCCCGCCTGAGCATTATCTGTACTACACCTACAACAGTAGACCCACTACCTGGTATATATACTTTTAGCTGTATATATCGGGAGTAATTTTAGTAAATTGTATTGTATTTCAACCCACCTCTTTGCATATTTAATCTATTCTCAATGTCTTTTCCTTCAGTACATTTGTCATACTGTCTTTGGAATATTTTTTGTCAAAGCAACTGTAACTCCAGCAGCATAGTGTATGGTGATCAATAAAAATATTGACTTGGATTCCGATATTCTCCGAACAGGCCTAGTCAATTATATTGACGTAACCCAAAATTACCTAACATGTCTTTGTCTCAATCGACTGAACTGTCTTTTCGAATAAAAATGAAATTTTAATTATGCTCATATATAATACATATGTGTTTATAGTCAATGGTATATTGAAATTACATCAACAAGATTAAGTTGGCCTGTAACTGCTGGCTGAGTTTTTATCTTCAGGAACAGTAGGCAGTTGGCTTGAAAGCTTGGCTGAGCCAGACTTTGGTAATACGCTAAAGTTTGCTAATGGTTATAGGATAATTATAAATATATATACGTGGCTAAGTGAAAAAATTAGGAAGAACCTGGATTCATCTATGGCTCAGGTTTTTTTAATCCTGGAAATTCCTGATCACACCAAGCTAAGATGATCCCAAGATGTTAAAAATACCAACGAACCACGCTACCAAGATGTCAGGTTGATGAGCTCACTGCTTGGCTGCTGTAATTTTGCTGTTGTTTGGTGACAGAAGCGGCGGGTGGGATTTTAGAGGGTGGGGGTAGGTTCAGGGTTCAGTTCATGGTGCAGGCTTGAGATGAAGTGGATAATTGAGTGAGGAGTAAACACTGCCAACAACCGCGGAAGACCCTGCTTTGAAAAAAAAAATTAGAGAATGGAGCGAGAAAGAGGTGGAACAGTCGTGGAGAAAGAAAAAGGGGGTGAGAGAGAGAGAAAATCCCAGCTACCCTCTGGGGGGTAACACTGCTATTGAAAAGCTATTAAACTTGCATTTAGCAGGATTGATTGGAAATGAAGAGGCCTATTAAAAGAGAGGGACAAGAGGACAATAGCGCGTCTCTGGCCGCCGTATGTTGCCCTCCTTTCACCAGCTTTCTTTGCCAAGAAGGGGAGGGGGGAAGGCCTGTCTGTTTAAGCGCTCCCACCAAGAGAAGCAGTTCAGAGGGGGCTTAGCAAAGCCTGAATAGAACCCTCTTTATTTTCGCCTGGCCCCCCCACACCATTTACTCCTTTAACAAAGACGGAGAAAGAAGAATGAGGGAAGGTTTTTTTTTTTAAGACCTCTTCCCAACTCAACATAGACTCCCACTTTGATTACCAACCAACCGCCTCTCTCACTCTCCTCCCGCCTGCTCCCTCAGATTAGTTACCTCTGGAGTGTTGCCATCTCCCTCAACCAGTTGGGTTTGCAATACTCAATCTTTAGCATACTGACACAAACAGTTGGAAGCATAGATCCTTATTTGCACAGTTTCTGCGTGAACGGGGGCCAGCCAATCCGGTGAGGCCCTGCGCCATACTTAAACAAAGCAGCGAAACGGTGACAGGTGTCTGTGCTGACTTTCAGCTGGCTCGTGCGGATGGATCCCAAGGGAAATTTAATGGAGTTTTGATTGTTTAACATCCATTTTGACAAACACACAGTGAAAGAGGGGCAGATTTTTCCTCCCCGAGAAATGTGTTTGCTTTATGTCAACCAGCAAGCAACCATATGGCCTTGTGAAAGAGTTAAATAAGTTATGGCGCACAGCTGACTTCCACTCCTATACGCCACAATTCCAGGACAAGGGAAGGAATATTTCCACACATCAGTTCTGTCAATTCTCTCAGCATGGGCCATCAAAACAGCAGCGAGAGCGGACCATTCATGAGAGTCTGTTCTCATTCACCCCCCTCTCTGTGCAAGTTTTACTTCCCTCCTGCTATATCTCTGCTGGCTCTGCAGATTGGAGCTGCCATTACAGCCTAAAATGCCATTAGCAGCGTCCTGAGCAGAGAATAAATTGTCCATCCAATATATTGAAAAATATTAAATCTAAAAGATGTAATATTCACACTGTGGGTTTTTTCCCTCTCTTTTTCCTTCCAGCAGCCACTCAAGCAGCCTACTTCTCTCAGCAGCCACAGGACCAGGTGGTTGTTTCCGGGCAGTCAGTGACTCTACCGTGTGTCATCGTGGGTTACCGGGGAATGGTACAGTGGACCAAAGATGGCCTGGCACTGGGCGGAGAGAGAGACCTTCCAGGTATTCCCATTGACCTCCGTTTTCTTCCCGTCTTTCCGATTCCTCCTCTATTCACTCTCTGGAATTTTTTTTTGCCCTTTGTCTGCCTCACCACGATCAATGCCCGGTCTCATTAGAGACCAAGTCTTCCTCTGTCAGCCACTGGGGTTTTACACAAATGAATGGCAAGACAACAATGTAGTGCAGACAGGCCAAACTGCTGCAACCACCAAACTTTAATTTGTTGTTTCGCTTTTTAACGGCCTTGTAAGTAGGTGGATAATCAATTGCCTTTTATTCACACACTGACATTTAAATGTGAAGTAGAGCTGAGTGAAGGTGGAGAGGCTCCCTCTTGACCTTAGCTACCACATCTTCATTGTCTCCCTGCTTCTCGTGCAGCAGCCTCGTCACGTGTTGCATTTTCATGCCCCACGCTTTCGCACTAAGCCTGCAGCTCTGTGCCTGTGCAGTCAGGTGCTGCTGGCTTTTGTCTCGAAACAGATTTTGCCACATTGTGTTTTCCCCATCTTCTTAGTTCAAGACACAGGTCTCTTTTATTTCACCCATTTCATTTCATGTTCCTTGTGTTGTTTGTTTATCTCTGATTGTGTTCACTCTTCTGGCTTCACGCAGGCTGGACGCGGTACTCCTTAATGGGCGACCCACTATCAGGCGAGCACAGCTTGGTGATCGATTCGGCAGAGTTGGCGGATGATGCTGTGTATGAGTGTCAGGCTACACAGGCAGGACTGCGCTCCCACCGTGCCAAGCTCACTGTACTAGGTAAGATACACAGCTTATACATGATCCTCACAACCAGACCTTGTGCCAAGTCCTGCAGGCTGGTGGTGTGTCTTCATCACGAAACACACAACCAACAAATGTGTAAAAGACATAAAAAAAAAACTTTCATGTTATTTAAATAAACCCTTAATGTTACTTGAAAAATACAATATCTACAACATCTACCACCAAATGATAACTACTTGGTAAATGCTTTTTTCCTTACAAATCATGGCCTGAATGATTTGCGTTTATGGGTTTGAAGTCAAGAGTTAGCAAAGTTTGCAGTTAGCAACACTATTAGTCAATCTGGAGGCACTTATACATTAACCTGTTGGGGGATTGGCAGGAGGTATAAGTTCTGTAGTAATTGGAATCTCAACAGCGCTGCTGAATATTAAGCCATTAATTAGTCCTGTCATCTGTCTGGGCTTCATTAACGCTCAGAACAGCACAGATTTGGACCATAAATCTTCTCACCTGATTCAACCGGTGTTTGCATTCTGACCACACAGCAGTGAGATGGTGTGTGGTGCCAATAGTTTGCCACAAAGTGGTGCGCAAATTGAAGTCACGGTTGAAAAGTACAATCAATTCAACGATTTGATTCAAATGGCTCGCCCACATCCATCACCGGTACTTTCTGTGTCACCACAGCAGCGGCACAGAACTGTTTGGTCATCACACGCCCACCTACAGTCATAAACAGGTTGGAAAGAGAGTCACTTCAATATAAAATACATATTAAAAAAAAACAACCCGTAACCATCAGCTGCATTTCATTTTTCATTAGAGCTGAATGACTCAGGTGCAACAACCCACAACTCATGTTTATGTGTGGGCATATGGACATACGTAAGCAGAGTGACATTTCCAGGGCACACGTGTGTGTGTGCACGCATATGTGTGTAAATCACTGTGGCCAGATGAGACCAAAGCAATCCTGCACAGTCAAAGGAGTCAACGGCAGGAGTGCAGTCAGGGGAATCGGCATGGAAATTAAAATCACCTAGCACTCGGATTCCATTAGTGTCCGTGCCTCAGCAGCGGAAGGACCTCTGACAATTCAGATACACACAGTGAAATTGGTTTGGTGGAGGGAGCGAGAAAGGCCAGCACAAACCCCCATGTTTGTGCCTTCTCTTATTGGTTGGGGAGATAGACGCCTTCATCAGGTGTGGCACGCTTGAATTGCCAGTGGTGCTCACAAAACCATGCAAATAAATGAACAAATAAGCAACTCACTTGAAACATCTCTCTGCACCAGTAAGAGCAAATGGAGTTATAATGCAAGTCCCAAGAAAGGAAATGAATAAGGCTGTGTTACAATATTTTGACTTGGCTCCTTCTGTTGCCTTAAACCACAGCTTGTTAAACAGAGATGGCCATAAGATATTGTTCGTTGTGTATTGATGCAAAGCCAAAAAAAAAGAAGCGGTCTTTGCGGCTCTACTGTTCTCTGGCCCTTATTTATTTTGGTCCCTTTTGAGCTGTTTGTTTGTTCCTCTTTACAGTTCCTCCTTCAGACCCTGTGGTGGAGGGTGGCCCTGTTGTTCGGCTGAAAGCCTACACGCTTCACAACCTCACCTGCAGAGCCTCAGGAGCCAAACCTGCTGCAGAGATCACCTGGTACAGAGATGGAGAGGTCATGGAGACTGCAATTTATTCTAAGGTACTGCAAGAACACATCCAAGTCCGGCATTATCTTCAATCACTGACGCCCACGTGAGATCACAAAATGTAACAGTGAGCAGCAATGAGTGCAACGCCTTTCAAAGCAGAAATGTTTTTATTCTCCCAGGCTTATTCTTCTTCTTCTTTTGCTCTGTTTTTCTTCCTTGGTTCCTATTTTTCATTAACTTCTTATTCACAAGGTTTGTTTCTCACACTCTCTGCAGTCCCCCTCCCATTTTCACTTCTGCCTAGTACCCTCCGCTACCACCCCCCTTCCCCCTACTGACTAGCTAGGACTCCTCTCTGACGCCCCCAACACAGAAACACAATACCACCTACCCCATGTCCCGCATCCACTAATGCAACGACCCCACGACATAACTGGAGCATGCTAAAGCTCAGACAGGCATGAGTGTTTCATACAGTAGACTTTCAACCGAGGAGAAATCACCCACAACAATGCGGAACACAATTGGGATGTGCCGGAGCATAAGCCAAACACGGCTGGGAAAGTGTCACATTTTTCATGCTCTCTGACCACGCTAAATGATGCTAAATGCCACATTTAGGGAGGCGGGAGGCTGCAGTAGAAAGGGAGGAAGGTAGAGGAGAGTAGAGGAGGAGAGGAAAGGGGAGGGCAGAGTAGAGGAGGTGAAGAATAAAAAAATGACTGTGAACTCTTGGTTAGGCAGTTTAGTAAAAACACAATCTCCAATGTTACGAAATGAAACGGGGGAGAATAATGCTGTGTCTGGGTGACAGGAGGTAAAAGGGAGGGATGTAATCTAAGCTAAGAAAATACTTTTTTGTGTCCGGCTGAGGAAGTGAAAGGCCTGGCCCATTGATTTGTCTTTCCAGCTGTAACGCTCGGTTTGGTTTGTCCTTTCTCTCTTCTACTGATGTGAGACACTTTTCTCCATGACTGTTAACACCCCTCGTCTCCAACTGCCACTGCCACACACCCAGACGAAGGCATACCAGGCACCTTTATCATCACACTTTCTCCCTTGCATGCCTATGTATGAGAGCAAGAGATAGTAAGTGAGGGCGCAGTGAGCCGTATCCTCAGAATCTACACCTTTCCTCACTTAGGCATATTGATTTCTCGGAGCAGTAAATAGATTTAAAAGATGATGACAAATAAGGACTGCTGACATGGAACACTCTCAGAAATGTGGGAACAGCACAATATCCCCGCTGCATCGTAAAATATATGATTTAACTGGCGTGCCAAGGAACAGGATGGCAATTTTAATGGCTCCAACATGAAAAAAATAAGACCTGCAGTGTCATAGACATATTCCTGAGTGGTGGGATCAGAAATGGCAAATGACTTACTGGTGCTGCATTGGGGTGATATTTTGCTGCACCAACTTGGTGGAGTCTGTACAATTGTTGCTGGTACATACTGACAGTACTACTCCAATGTCCTCCAACCCTACAGGCTTTGATGGAAGATGGAAAGAGGGAGACAGCTGTCAGCATGCTTCCAATCGTTCCGGAGGACAGTGACTCTGGACGTACCTACACCTGCAGGGTCCTCAACCTGGCCGCCCCTGCTGGACGACAGACGTCGATCACTATCAACGTCCAGCGTAAGAGTCCATCACTACACAAGAAGAGTTCCATTGTTTGCGTGCCTAACCTGTTCTATAGTTTTTGCTGACACAATTATTTTCTTACACACAGACCCCCCCTCAGTGACGCTGTCAGTGCAGCCACAGACTGTGACCGAAGGAGCAAAAGTTCTCTTTATCTGCTCTGCTTCAGCCAATCCTGAAATTACAGGATACAGGTATAAATCCTTTTAATCTTTGTCGTTTAATGTTACCAACATCCTCAATAAAACAAATCCATATCTGCTGGAAGTAGTTTCTAAGAGACATAAAAATCCTACCAGGCAAAGCAGATAAAGTATGCAGAGTGTTTAATGTTGAGATTAATAAGCTGTTTGATTGGCAGTGTTTGATTGTGATTGGCACCACTCATTAATCAGCTAATAGCCACTTTGACATGCATGGCTAATTACCTTCGCTCCACTAATTTGCCTGTAAAACGTGATTATTTATTTGTTCCAGGTGGTCAAAAGGAGGAGTCCCTATCCCTGAAGCAAATGGGGACAGCCTTGAAGCCACGGTGGACTACTCCTATTTTACCGACCCTGTCTCCTGCGAGGTGTCCAATTCTGTCGGAAGCACCAACGTCAGCACTCTGGTCGATGTCCAATGTGAGTTTAAATCAAGGCATGTGCTGTGTTCACTTTGGCCAGCCTGTGTATTGAGGGATTTTCTGGAGGTATACAGTACGTTATATTGAAAGCACTCTTTCATTGATTTTACCTGGCTGTCTGTGTTGTTTTACTCTAGTTGGCCCCAGACTGCTGTCAGAGCCAAAGCCAATGACAGTGGATATAGGAATGGATGCAGCTTTTACTTGTGCGTGGACTGGAAACCCTCCTCTGACCTTGGCGTGGACCAAACAGGGCTCCAGCGTGGTAAGGAACCCCCCCCTTCTCCTAACAACTTATCTTGGTGCTAAAGCCCCTTCCCCATCTTGGTTCTCCAGAGAGAAATGTTCACACATGGCCTTGAGGCATGAATTCCTCACACTTTCCCCCTACACATTTTTTTTTCCGGCGGTATCTTCAACAACTCGACTTAGCATACTCCCCAAGGGCTGAAGCCTCTGGCAGAAAACTGTCTGTCCACTGAAAGATTCATTCAGCATCATCAAGGCACTTGACAGGCTGTCATCACTCAAACTCAATCAATCAATCAGTCCACGAGTTTTCCAAGGTGTGGTTCAGACAAATGGAATTACAGCTGGTACAGTTCCTGTAAGGTGACATCTGGGCTGCGGTGATATTAAAAAGGCCTGATGGCGCTCAAGTATCCATTTCCTCAAAGTCAATTACATAGGTGGAACAAATGAGACATTTCCACCTTCAATTTATATCTTCCTGATAAAAGTCTTTTAGTGAGCACACCTTCAGTGATGACATCCCACTGGAACCTCACTTCTGGAAACTAATATAATTTCTGAAGTGAAGCTGCAGCCGACTCCACCAGTAAAGGGGCTGCAGGGTGGAGTAAGTGATGCTGTCGTCTCTGAGAGGGTATGCTTTTAGCCCCTCTTCAGGGGAAAAACACGCAGACATTTTTCTAATCCACCCACTGCTGCTGCTCCTCACACAACCACCAGTAATGGATTAATTGGGTTACTCTGTAAGAGTGTTGAAATAAAAAAATTGGACAGAGGGAGAGTGGGGAGGGAGGGGTAGAGGGTGAGGTAAATGGATTAATCACAGCTTGATGGAATGACAGGATCAATGAGCTAAGGAGTGAGTGTGTGCAGCCGCTCCAAAGGCTGGGGCCGGCTCACACCGTGGACCGCTCCATTCTGTCCCTACTGTTTAATTACAACAATCACCGTAGCAGTGCGGTCACTCTGAGGTGGTAGGAGTTCTTAATGTTCTGATTAAGGCTCTTAACAATGGAATTAAATGCCAACCTACAGCATTTGTTACAATGGTTAGCCCACCTCGCCTCCACAATATCCTTTGTCTGCATCCTCTCCCCAGCCCCTCCTCCTGCCTGGCTTCCTCTTTCTCTAACACAAACTAATCACTTGTCTCTGTGGATCTCTCAATAGGTGCTCAGCAATGGTAACACCCTGCACCTAAAGACTGTTACGCAGGAAGATGCTGGAACATACACCTGCAAAGCCATAGTACCCCGCATCGGAGTTGCAGAAAGAGACGTCACCCTGACTGTTAATGGTAAGAGTCTACTCACAAGAATTTATTTCAAGGAAAAAAGAGTTTGAGAGAAGGGTTACTTTGTCAATTTGGAACTTTCATTAATGGCTGGGTCAGCAATGTTCTTTTCTAAGATAAAAGCAGACTAGAAAGATTATAAGTGGACTAGTCAAAATCAAAATAACTATTGCCTAAAGAATGCAATGTTACACCAGCCAAAAACAAACTTAAAATAAGGACTAAGTTGCAATTGGTCCTCTAACTGGATCAATTATCTTCATCTTTGTCTATTTATTTGGCACTGGTCGTGGGGGCGGTGCCCACGTATGATACCCATACTGAATGGGCACCAGGCCTTTGTGAATCATTTTTTGGGTGGTAAGCCCACCTCATATATTCCCAGTAAAAGAAAACCAATACATCCAGCATGGTGGAGTAGTATTATTTTAACTAGTAGTAGTCATTGGCAACGATTCTTAAAAGAATTTGGGAAAACAAACAACAACTGAGGACTGCCTTATGCATGTATTATATGCTTCCTGTTTCCATCGACTACTTCATTTTAAAAGAAAATTCTTGCATAGTCTACTATTTCATTAAAATTATTTGCCTTAAAATGTTGTGACTTAATCTTTATTCTACTTTTTGTCTTTGTCTTCCCCACACATCAGGTCCACCCATCATCACTGCTGATGCTATGCAACATGCTGTAAAACATTCTGAGGGCAAGTTAGAGTGCCGAGTGGGAAGCAGCCCTCCACCTGACAAGATTGTAAGTTAGCCTCCTTTTTTTGTCCCATTTTTCAAACAGATGCTCTATAACATTAAAGTTCTTGCATTTTACACCCATAAGAGAGCAACCACTCAGTGTAACTCCACCCATGACACCAACCTTCACACCTTTCCACAAGCACATCACTGTGCCACTCCATAACAATTCAGCACATACTGTATTTATACCCATAATTGCACAGACAGAGGCTGGAAATTTGGAGGTGCTGTGGGAGTTCTCTTTCTTCCGGGTTTTAGCCAAACCACATTCAATTATCGGCCCTGTAGGCATCACTCTGCTGACCCTGTTGAACTGCTGAATGTACGCTGGGCTGAGAGAGGATAATTAGGGTGTGAGGAGGAGTGAGAGACAGGTGCCCTGTTGGCCCTGAGCTAGATGCAGCACAGAGGAGCCTCATTTCCTTGTGCAGCTACCTAACCCTCCTTAGGCCTCACCTGCAGGGCAGACGTGGGAGGCAGCTTAAACATCAGCCTGTGAGCTATGTCAGCCATGGAGAACCATAAAGGTCGCAGAAGAGAAAGCAGAACCGAGAGAGTTCTTTCAGCTGTGTAGAGGGATCTAAGGAATAGAAGCAGAGACTGACTGAGAGGCGGGCTATTCCAGAAATTGACCTAACACCCTCTTGTATCTGTTCTTGTTCCTCTTAACAGGTCTGGACCTTTGGAGACATGAGCCTGTCCTCTGGTTCTTCAGGTCGTTATTCAGTGCAGACAGTCACCAGTGACCATGGAGTCCTGTCTTCTCTGGTGTTCTCCGAGACCCTGGCACAGGACTTTGAAATGCGGTACAACTGCACCGCCTGGAATCGTTTTGGTACTGGCACCGCCCTGGTCACACTGAAAGAGCAAGGTAGGACCCGACTAAAGCAATCCCGATCATGCGTAGAACTTAAAGTGACTTTTTCTCAAACTAAAATAAGAGAGGGAGATTGGGTGAAAGCCCTGCTCCTGAGTTGTGCTTATCTTAATTATATTCCTTCAATCAATATGATTTAATCAGCAGATGGTTCCTTTAATGAATATGTTTGCCCCATAATATAGATATCGATTAGGGACAAAAGTCAATTAGAGGAAACCACACGTGTTTGCGGTTAGTCTTATATCCTCTATCAATGTCTCAGAGCCAAGCTCGGCATTTCCGGTTGGCTCCCCTGTAAGTGAACCTGGAATTAGGCGCAGTGATTATTATACTGATGTTGGTGGAGGCCTTTGTTGCTGCAGATACCAAAAATAAGGTACTCACCAGTAATTTACATCAACGTAACAGAGGGTGTTCTCCAGAGAGATGGGCAGCGGTATCTCCTAGAATATCTAATTAGATTACTGTCTATTGCTTCACTGCATGTCAGGCCTTGTTACCCTCCTTTCAGAGAGATTAGAGACAATAGCCCGGCTGCGGGGCGTCTGATTCCAAGCTTGAGCATACGTTAGCTGTGAGCAGGTCAGTGCTCGATGCAGATGAATTTATGTCAGCACAATGACATTCAGGGATTAGCAGGGCAAATTATTGGAGCTATTTCCTTCTTTTATTCTAATCTGCTTCGTCTTGACACCAATTCATTGCCGTCGTCTCCTTCACATCACGCCCTCAACCCTCGTTCTCAATTTCACCATCTCCCTTTTCTTACTCTTCTTGTTACAGAGGCTCTGCCTATGCTGATAATTGTCGGTGCACCAGTGCTTGGAGGTTGTGTCCTGCTTATCTGTGTCATCACGTTGGTCACCCTCTGCTGCAGGCACACAGGCAAAGGTGAGCTCAACGGTTAGTATGGGCGAGAGGGTCCTCAGCCACTTCTTCGCGTCCAACAGATGGAAATTTATTTTGTTCATCAGATGATGATTGAACAAATCTAAGCTTCTTTCACCAATACTGATTCCTCTCAACATTTCCACAGGTAAACGATGCACCCGCCTCTCCAAAAGTGACATCAGAGTTCAGATCGTTCACAGCGACCACAACGCTACTCGCGGCAATGATGACGAGGAGGACGTCAAAGAGCCAATGGTATGTTTTCATCATATTCAAATGACCAGAAAAGAAAGTCACTTGAACACCATATCGTGACATTCAGAATTAATTCTGCGCTCTAAATGAGGTCTTGTTACTCATAGTAATTATTCAAAAATGCCGGGTCTTTCCTCAGGCTCCAAACAGCAGTGAGTCTCCAGGGACATCCCGCACAGAACACAGTGACCTCCTGGAAGAGGAGGACGACGAGCGATCGGACATCAAGGTAAAACTTAAAAATACTTTTCTGGGCAACATCTTTCAAAATGACCACCGTACATTGTTCTTCTACTGTACATACGTGTGTTACTGTAAAGAGGCCATTCACACGCAAGTGTTGCTACAACAAACTCTGTTCATTGCATCATCTGGGCATGGGGAAAAACTTAGTAACTCACCTGGTTACAGGAATTATTCCTGGTACAAAACTGTTGAATTAACTTTTTAGTAATTGTAGGCAGTTAAATCGCCTAATGGTATCTCTATAAACCAGTTTTAACCATTAATCATCATTTACCATGACTAGATTGTATCTATGAAGTTGAGAATTTACCAATCACAGTGAGAGAGTCCCATTTTGGTGTAAGAATTCACACCTGAGATCTTCAGGTTAGAAATCCAATCTTCTTAACGCCATTTAATCTTAATACATAAGATTACATTAACCAATATTAGGGTAAAAAGTGGAGAATTATTGATGCAGTCAGGGAGGAAATAAAGGTAGTTGGAGTCAGAGTAGAAGATGTAGAGAACTGGGGAGACGGAAAGTGATAATTCCCTATGGAAACCCCTGAAGAAGGGACAAGCCAAAAGGAAAAGAAAGGTGGAAAAGGAGGGGTTTTTTTTTACATTTTAGTTAAATATATATATTTTTCAATAGTCACCCTCCAATAATGGAAGAACAGTTCCACTGCAAATTGGCCGGGATTCTTTTTAATCACTTAATGCACCTGTGTACAATGGCTGCCAGGACTGAATGTAACACAGGCCAAAGCAAGAGATTTTATAAAGAAAAAAACAGTTTCATTTCATCACATCATATCACATCACATCACATCATTCGCGGTAACTGTACGTAAGTTTTTCTATGATATAAATCGATAAACGTTCCTGTGGAACTCGTTGCTAATCAAGCCGCTAAGCAAAAGCGCTGGTTTTGTACGATGTTCTACGCATAAAAAAGACATAGTTGAAATTATTACAATTAAAATATTATACCAACAATATGAGTCAATATTTCGCGCCTTGTTACTTAACTATAAATAGAGATTTTCTACTCACGGACGTACTTTTGCTGCTCGTCTTGTCTGGGCTTCCATTTCAGCTTTCGAACTTGGGTTGCCAGATCTGATGACAAAAACCCTCAACGTCGTTGGCGAGTAGGCCAAAAAAGCGAACGCCACAAACTGTGAGCGCGTTATTTCATTTATTTAACATGTATTTGTCGTAAAAGGACAATGTTCATTAATGAATATCCAACCAAAATTTTAAATGAACCCAGAGGTAGCCATAAAGGCTAATTTCAATTGATAATCACAACAGGGGGCATGTGTAGCCGCAAAGCCATAATAAACAAACCTAAATTGCGTTATGAATTATTTCATTTTGTTTTAGGGTGATTTCTAAACAAATAAACAAAGATGATTGGTAATCTCTTTGTTGATAAATTCTGCTAGTGGATACACCAAGCATTTTTTGACAAATCTTATTTATCCTGGTTTGGTGTGTCTGAATGTAAACTGTGTCGCTTTATTTAATAAAACGAAGATTTAATCACATTTAATTGCTTATATAAAACAGTGGACTTGGCAACGATAATAGCCACCTGCATCTGAATCGGAACTTGCTGCGAGCTCAATCCTTTCAGGCTTTGCAGGTGTTTAAATTGCAAGAATGTAAAGTTCTTTTATAGCTGTTTCTGTTCAGTTCTTACAGTGAACATCTAAATGCTAAAATTCTCCTTAGTTCTGTTCACGTGTTCTCCAGATTACTCCCAGCTAATATAATACTAATGTTTTATCTGTCTGTCTCTGCTACAGGACCCCACTAATGGATACTACAATGTCCGGGGCCATGAAGACCGCCATGTCCGCAACACCGGCTTCTCCGAGTATGTGCCCAACTCACGCCCCGTTTACACCCCATCGCAGCTGCCCTCACCGAGTCCGATGTACGGCCAGCACGGCACCCAGCCCCGGGTTTATGACTTTTCCCACCGATATGCCACAACAACGGCGGGCAGGACCGCGTACGAACAACAGCAGGCTGCCCAACAGCAACATGCCGCCCAGCCGGCCACCATTTACCCCACCGACCCCCAGTACAGCGGTTCCGCCTACTTACCTGCTACCTACGGCCGTGCCTTCACCAGCTACGTCAAGCCTGCTTCCTTCGAGAAGGTAGATTCCTACGACCAATCGGATCAGGCCAGCAAGGTGTCCAGCTCGTCCCGCTTTTCTTACGCCTCCTCACAAGTGTCCTCCCAGCAGTCCGACTATGGTCGGCCCTCACAGCGTATGCAGACTCATGTCTAAAAAGACAGAGAAAGCAGAGCGAACAGTAGAACTGGATCAATGAGAAGAACTGTTGTCGCCTACACATATGTGGGGCCACACTAATATGAACAGATACAGATTTCTTAACACAAACAGTCCTGGAGAGACATGTTTGGACAGTGAGTCATGTCATTTGGGTTATGGAATAACCTACCGGATGTGACCCTTAGGAGGGTTTACGCTACTAACGCTAACTGTTCAACAGCTGGTGATTCCAGAGACTACCCAAACCAGTGGACGGATTGTTCCCACTTGAAGCCAACTAGAAAATAAACCAAGTGCATCTCTGGACATTGTGTGGCAGACAACGTCAGGAGATCTAACAGACGTAGACGAATTTGACAAGAAACACTTTCATTGTTCTTTTCGTCCTTTTTTAAAATATTCTGTTGGCATGCGAAAGGAAATCTAAGCACATTTGAGTCTCTATTGTCAACATAAGACTGAGCCGTACACAGAGACAAACACCAACTACTCTGCACAACCGTCTAGCTCTACTGACCAACAGCACTAACAAGTTCAGGCACTGATCGGAGAAGGCGCAAAGTGATTAAGAAAAAAAAGCCTTTGGCCTGAGTTGTGAACCCACAGCATCTCCTGGAAAACCCATGACCTGTTGGATCGTGCAGCAGCATTGATGAAGGAAGGAGATCGGTTAAGAATGTGTAGTTCAGCCTTTAATCGTATGAAGAACTCTGTGCTGTGACCAGGACTGACAGAGAGAGGCCGTGAAAACCCAAAGATGGTGATAACTGTGTCGGGAAAAACAGGTGCTGAGGCAGTGAGCACTCCTGTCCGACCCGGATATTGTTTTTGTCCGCTGTATTTCCCGATTGTAAAATGAAGAGTAGGCTCTTACCTGAACAATCAACGGGGTCGTTTGGAAAATTGGTGGCAATCTAGACCTTGAAATAAACTTGAAAAATAAATGCAGCGCCCTCGGCAGGCTCAGGTGGTGTGTGGGGCCGCCCCAGCGTGGACCGTACACTCGTCAAGTTTTACAACTCAATCAAAATTGTCTCAACATGTTTACAAGAAACAGAACTACCCTGAAAACACCGAGTATCTGTACAAATGGCCCAGCTCATACTTTCTCTGTGTTGCATGCAATGATGTGTCTAGTGAAACTCTTCGGCATTTGTACTCATGTCCATTTCATGTGTGGCACATTGACCAGAGACCCCGTCCCGGGTGCATTCCTCTTCCTGGATGTTTCATTGTGAATGCCTGTACTGCCATTTGTCTACGAAGCTGCAAGCAGGCGGCCGGATGAGAGCGTCACTCAAAGTGAAGAGGCAAACATCAACGCTTGTCTTTATTTTTCTATTTTATATAAGCCTTAATGTACAGCGTGTACGCTGCTCTCTTGTGAAGTATCTTTGTATTCATGTGTCTCAACCTCGGTTGATTTTTTTTAATATTTTATTTTATTTCTTTTGGGGTGGGGTCCACATCTAAGCCGTTCTTCAATCACTGAATGCCGTTTCTTTGAACACGACTAATTGCCATTTGTTTGTTGACTTCTTTTAATAATGTATTAAGAATTTTATTTGCTAAAAAAATGAGCTGTTGTTGCTTGTACCTTTGTACACATATTTATATTTAAATAAAACCATTTCTGATAAAGAGCTGCTTCGGTGTGAGTGGTGGGTGTTAATATGCCCGGTGAGGGGCTTCGTTGGGCAGGAGGAGCGGTGACAAACAAAGCTTCCCATGTAGCAACAATGATAAATACATAAATTAGCAGCACTGTCTATGTTGATTTTCCCATTCCCCCAGTGGTGGGACGCTTTTAATGAAGACAGATGAGAACGCAGAACCCCCGCTGTAGCCGACGTGCCCATCTTGTAGTGTAATAGGATAGAGCTGTAACGAAGGCAGGTATTATCTGACAGTACAAGTTTGTCTTGTCACCTCTGTTCACCAGGTAGGCACGGCAGGGAGGAGAGGACATCCTCATTACAATTCCGCTGTGAGAAGGGACAGGGTCTCACAAGACGGGCATTTATTATTCACGATGAGACACAAAACCGCAATCATGTGCCGTGCAGTTGGTTAAAAAGGTGTTTATTGTCACTTCTGCTGGTATAAAAAAAGAAAAAAAGAGACATAAAAATGGAAACAACATATTTGTGAACTACAGAATGTCCATAATCCTAATCACAGTCTGAGTACAGCGCCTGTAGGCAACACCTTATAAAAGCCGTTTTTACTTCCAATTATCTTGAAGGAGAAACTCAGTGGATCTGAGCATGGAGCGCTGTGATTGAGGTCAACGCAGTCAGTGGGAGAATAAAGAAGCACATCAGGTCTAAAGAGTGTGACTAGTTTTCTTATAATAGCCTCTGTGTTTTAAAAATGTAACAAATGGACTTTATATATATATATATATATATATATATATATATATATATATAAAATTTGATGCTTCTCATGCTCAAAATGTTATTCCAAATGCCATGCAACATGGTCATATTCTAGGGATGTCCAATGATAACTTTTGGCAGATATCAGATTTTGCCAATATTGGCCAAACGATTCATTTCTGATTCCAATAACTATAAATACTGGATCCGATGTGCGATTCCAGCAAATTTGGCAAACCCAGGTGTTGTGGTATATGAATTAAAACCTGATGATTCCAAGTGTTATCGCGTAATTATGCAAATATAAGAATCGGACATCCCTAGTGTATTCCAAAAGAGAACATATGTATTGTTAACGACTGCTAAGTTGCCTCTTAACATTCTTTCGGACTGAACTACGGTGTGACTGCACCAAAGCACAGCAGAAAAATCCAACTATATACGTACAAATACAAAGCAACATTCAGACAAAGTTCGTGTCCGTTACACCACTATGTGTTTGTTCATGTTTTTAATCACGGGGTACACCAAGGATTATGGACCAGGTGTCTAGTAGTGCACTTGCAATGATATTAAAAATGTATTTATTTTTCCCTTAGCTTGTGTTGACAACCTGGGACAATCTGTAGGTTCTTGGTGACTGCAAATAAAGCATAAAAATGACAAAATTACCCCCCAAAAAATACATTTATACAAACAAACTTTAGAGTTGCTCAAGGAAAAATACCCACATAACAAATATAACTACGAGAATTTTTTGTTTTTAATTTTCACCTTTCAGTATAAAACACCTGGTTTGACTCTGCTGGCTGTAATACTTACAGGCGAAGGCAAACAGACTCATAGAAAACGCTCTGTTCAATCTTAGGCTTCGACTTAATTGAGTTGGCCGTGACCACGGAGAAGGAAATTCTCACAGGGGTAAAAACTCATTGCATCGCTCTGGCAACTAGTGACAACTCCATGGATTCTGAACGTGAGTAAAGACTTTAATCACCCTCAGCTTAACTAGCGACCTGGGCAAACGAATCCGTGAAGGTGTAATAAAAATACTGATCTATGAGTCTCATTTAAATCAACAGCAACTTAAAACAAAGTCGGCTTCGCTTTAGTCTCGAGCGCAATATCCCCGCGGGGACAACACTGGTGTTTTTTTCGCCGAACTTGCTACAGTTAACATTGGTACCGGCCACTCTCCTTTGTTCCAAGTGGGCTTTTAGATTGATGAATCTGATTCCTTGCCTCCAGGATGTTTCCAATTTTCACTTCTTTTTAATAGAATACAGAAATAACTCTTAATGGATCTAAGCAGAGTCTTTGTTGCGGGACCCCCGCGCCCCCTCTCTCGCCTTGTTTCTCCACTGTTATCATCTTTGGCCTTACAGTTGTTTCAGCAAATGTGAGTTCATGTTTAACAGATAAAAAGGAAGATTAATTACTACCTGGGAAATTAGAATCAGCTAAAAAAAACCCTCCACTCTGTGGTTGATTTTGGAGCAGAGATAGAGTTCTTCAAGAAAAGAAACAATGAATAACCCTGCGGCCCTGAAATATACAGCTATCAAACGCAACAGCCCATTAGCAAAGTGCAAAAATGTGCTGCAGCCAAAAAGGACTGGAGGCACGACACCTAGGAATATATAAAAATAGATCTTTTGTCTTAATGGTTTTGCGGAGAGTTTGAATTTTCCAACTAATAGGTTCAGAGTTTACACCAAACTTATATAATTAAATGCTAAAAAGAAAATGTTGATTAAAATGATTTTGAAGCTGTTTAGTTTTGGGAGCTAAATGTTACATGGATAATGGGATTAAAAGGCACTGCACAAATTTACACTTAAAAAAAAAAACTGTACATTGTAATGGTCTCTGCTGGGTGAGTGGAATTTTGTGTGAGAAAATAAAGTGCTTCAAGTCCCTGATGTGAGTAGCTGGTCCATGTATCCTGGTTCCTCTGGTACACAGACGGGTTCTGGGAGGACATGGACGTCTGGACTCAGACACAAATGTTCTTCCTCCGTTACTTTTTGGGGGCACTTCAACATCGTTCTCTGCTCTCCCTCCGTCGTGGCATTATCAAATCCCTGTCTCGTCCTTGATCCACTGTCTCAGCTTGGTGACGCGCGTGTAGACGCCGGGCTTGTTCCGGCGAGCGCAGCCCTCGCCCCAGCTCACGATGCCGGCCTGAAACCACTTCCCACTTTCCTCGAAGCACACCAGGGGTCCTCCGGAGTCTCCCTGGTGAGCACATTGAGGAGAGACTTGTTATCAGATTGGTTTGTGAAGTGAGAGCAAAATAATTACAGAGGTGTGAAAACCCTTTTCGATACATTTCTCGCCGAACGTATTCCTCGCTCTCACCTGGCATGCATCGACTCCTCCTGCTAAGAATCCACTGCACATCATCCTGGACGTGACCTGACCCTCCGTCACCACGTTACACACGGAGTCGTTGATAATTTTCACTGACGCCTTCTGCAGCAGTTGTGCTTTTTGACCTGCAAGGGAAGCAGTGGACACGGGGGTCAGTGCAGGTCGTGTGAGGGTGCACGTGTGTCGTCGATAACAAAGGTGTTAATGGGCAGGATTACTGTCGGCTAATGAAGATTTAAGAGGCTACCCCAGGGACAGGAAGTCGTTTTTGATGCACAGGAAGTAAGGACAGGCTTAACAGGGCAATAGCAGAATAAAAAGTAAGGACACACTGAGACTGAGACTGAAGAAGACACAGCAGTAAGAGCAGAGATGAAAAGGTACTCGTAAAAGTGTGAAACATTATAATTTAATACAAGCTCAATGTCAAGAGGAAAAAAAAAAATTGCAATTGAGAGAATCTACCAAGATTCAGCCGTGGTCAGTTACTGCAGATAAAAATAGTTCCAGTAGGAGCAACAACCAGTAAGTGTAGAATACCTCCTTCTCGTTGGGCGCCCCAGCCTGTGACCCAGCAGGCCATGCCTGCAGGGAAAACGTGGGTGGAAGATGGTAGGCAGATGGGTTGGATGGTGTTGGTGAACTCCAACGGCTCGCTGAGCTCCAGCAGCGCAATGTCATAGTCAAAGGTCATCTGGTTGTAATCTGGATGGGATATAATCCTCTTCAGCGGGAGGCGCTGCACACCATCCTGCTTGTACTGGTCCTGCATGCCGCTGTACGTCAGCCAATTGGACGGGACGTGGTTCCTGTCGTAGGATGTAGAGCAGCACAGGTTACGGCCAAGGTCACGTTCACTTATTTAGAGGAAATATGAGCGAAGGTGGTTTTTAGATGTGTGTGCGTAGAGTGTAACACGAGCGCAGCCTTGATGCTGAAAAATTCCAGAAGTATAGTCTTTTCAATTTTACATGAAGCAAACCCAGACGGCATTAAGTGAAAGTAGAGACAGACTGGACTGGTTATATCTGGAGATTATGACTGTGAAGAGGTGTATTTGACAGGAAACGAAAACAACCAGAGAAACTATTTTTGGCTACAGGTCGGAAGACAAAAAAAAACAAAAACACAATGAGATAAAATAACAGACTGAACGGAAACATAAAGATATAAGACGACGCAAAAGTCTAGTGGCGAAGATGGTGAACAGAAAGGGAATCAAATGGTTCTCATTTGATATAAGCCAACTTTGTTAACGTTTAGATTTTTACAGTAATTTCCGGACTATAAGTCGCACCGGACTATAAGCCACACCCAATACATTTTTGTAAAGGAAAAAACATTTTGTACCTACTTAGGCCTCACCTGACTATAAGCCACATGTGCTGCATCCTTTTTGCATTTTCCATGATGAGGGTCAGTTTATGCTAATTATATTCATGTACAAATCGCGTAACCGTACGTTATACTTCTTCTTCTATGGTGTTTATTGGCGGTTGTGACTTGAGTCTTCCCCGACACCTGCTGTCTCACTCTTACCTTTTCTGCTCGAGCAGTTAGAAAAAATGCATACATTAGCCACATCTCTGCACAAACTGCCGCAAAGTTGAAATTGTGTGTCAAAAGTTGCGCTTTCTAGTCTGGAATTTTTTTTTAATACTTTTTTTTAATAAAGGATATCCAATGAAACTTCCCTTGGTTTTTGCAGTATGAATTGTGACCTAAAATAGTTAAGAAAAACAGCTGTATATTAAAGTGAAAGTCACTAGATGGCAGCATTGCAACCCAGTCTCAAATACTCATACAGTGGTTTGTATAGATAAATAAATACAGTGGTGCCTCAGCTTTCGAACTTAATCTGTTCCAGGTTGGTGGTCGAGGTCAGAATGAGAAAGAACGCACGCGGTTTGGCTTGACTCAGTTGGGCGCGACTGGCCCAATGCTCTCTCGACTTGACGGGGCCTTTCAAAAGCTGATATTCGGTCGAAAGTAAAGGCAAATTTTTATGGTTGAGGGTTGAGTTGGTCGAGGGCTGAGGCGTTCGAAAGCTGAGGCACCACATATAGGCACCATATAAATATCTACTGTATATATCTCACCGGGCCTATATAGATATCAGTTGAATCAGAAAAGCAAGTTAAGTGAAGAATATTGACAAATCGGGTTTCAGAAAAACATTGCTAGTATAAGTCATTGAGTTAAAACAGCCCATATATCATTTGGCAGGAGACTTATTTAATGACCAGAGTGAAAATGCCTTAATATACTGTAAATACTATATGTTGGCGAGCTGATTGGTTGCCTGAAGCTTAATTGCACTTCCAACTTGCAATACATCAGTGGTTCTCAACTGGTGGGTCCCGATCCAAAAGTGGGTTGAGAACAGATGGTCAATAATCAGCTAAATAATGTGAATCTGCTGTTGAGCATGCGTTTTATTTCAGAAAATGTCTTATTTTGAAAGGCATCCTCTGCTGAATAAAATGAGTATGTTAAAATAAGTGATTTTCCAAAAGGTTTTTTTCTTTTTTTCTTTAGAAAATTAATTTGCTTGGTTTGAATTCTATGAGAGTGGGTCGACACTTAATGACCACAGGAAAATGTGGGTCCCAGAGTGAGACCAGTTGAGAACCACTGCAATACATGGTAACAACGACACACAACGGAATCATACCTTATTTGTTATTATATCTATTTATATAATAGTACTCCCTTTGTACTGTTCCATCCTAATCTGCTTGTTGGGCAACTCTGAGTTAAAATACTACTTTGTGTGACCAACTGATTTTTTTTATCTCCACACCAACGGCAGCTTTAGAAAAATATGGAAAGTGAATTTGAACTTAACAGTTAATTGCCGTGGACTAGAGCTGTCCAAATGAAAATAAACACCCAACTGCACACTGCTGCTACAAACATGAGACAGTGAAGTAAAGGAAACACCTGCCATCAGGTTCACTGCGAAACAAACGTGTCTACGAAAACAGTCGGCAGCGTCTGTAGCCGAGCGGTGGAGAACTCGGTGTATGATGTTTAATTCTCAGAATGTTGACAGATAAAGTAATGGCTGTTTGTTTTACAAAAACGCAGCAGCTGTGACTCTGTGAGGAGTAAAACATTTTCCCATTCAATCACCAGCAGCGGCGGCTGAGGGGAGAACAGCATGGTGAGTGCTCCACCTATGGGTCACTTTTGAGCAAGGCACCTTGTTTACATACTAAGTGAA
The DNA here is from genome assembly GCA_016785265.1 of Paraplagusia blochii. Taxonomy (NCBI): domain Eukaryota; kingdom Metazoa; phylum Chordata; class Actinopteri; order Pleuronectiformes; family Cynoglossidae; genus Paraplagusia; species Paraplagusia blochii. Next base: position 8,983 of record JAFBJS010002546.1, on the reverse strand, counting down.
CTAAAATGTGGACTAAAATCTATAAAATGTCAACGTTAAAAATCGGAGGAATTAAAGGCAGAGATCCGTGTGTGTGTGTGTGTGTGTGTGAGAAGTGCACGTGTCTTGGTGTGTGACTCACGACGGGTCGGTGGTCACGAAGCAGTGAGAGGCCGAGAGGAGCCACCTCTCTGAGAGGATGGAGGCGCCGCAGACGTGGCCATAAGTCTGAAAGTGAAGGCTGACCTGCCAAGGCCACTCCCCCAATTCTGCATTCTGGCCTCCGACGATGCGGTTCAGCTTATAGGGCCTGGTGCCACAGTCTGACATTTAAAGAGACATGATATAGACAGAAGGTGGAGGAGGGAGGAGAGAGCAGAGCTTAGAGGTGAGGTGAGGCTGGCTGCAATCAGCTGAATATTAGGGCTTAGTTCTGAAAAGCACGTCAATAAACACAGACAGCTTGAGGCAGTAAAAGAGAAACAGATATCAGGGATGGCAAAGGTTTCATTTTTTTTTATATTATTATTAAATATCTATCAGTCAAGGCTAGCGGCTTTTCTCTTACCTAACTGGGCTTCATTAAAATAACACTAGACAGAATAAATTCAATTGTTGAAAACATTAAATGGCACGCGGTGCACGAGAACTAAATTAAAAATCACTTACTGCAGTGCTCTTCGTCAGAGTTATCGGAGCAGTCTTTGATGCGATCGCATTCAGCATTCACCTTGTTGACACAGTCGTTGTTATTGCACTTGAAGCTGAAGGCAGAGCAGATGCCTGGAGCTGCAAAAACACATCCCATAATGGAAAAAGAATTTCAATGGTAGAAAAAAAAAAAAAAATCCTGTTTTAGACATTCATTCATTTTAAATACAACTCAATCTGTTTTAATGCGAGGCTGAACACAAAAAAGAACTAAAGATAACAGAGGGCGATGATGATGATGATGGCAAAGGTTTAATATTTCATTTACTTTGGACTGATGAATAAATTGCTGAGCAACATCTCTGTCATCACAGAATGACTCTGAAGACTCGGCTATTTGATAGATCGATTTTCTGCCTTAAATAATGAGCCAGTAGGTGGCGCTATAACAACGCAATGTGTGCCTGCAAATGATAACATGTAGAAAAGACTCAAATCTAAACATAAAAAAAAAGCATTCTAACCTCTGGACCAGTAACCAACACCCCGGTCTGGTAGGTGGCGATAATGCACAAAAAGCTGATTTTCCAAGCACAAAGAATACACAAGATACACAAAACACACTGAGCTGCCGCTACATTGCTTGGCTTATTGAGACCAATAGTATTGCTTGATTCCAAGTAGCTCTGGCACAAATAGTTTTTTTCATCTTCGCAGCACTTAAAATTTTGGAAAACAAAACCTGGCACTGAGATCGGTAGCAAGTAAATACTTTTAAATATAATTGCTGTCATTGGTCTGTCAGTTTGCACCAATCAGTGAATGGAGCTGATGGATAAAAACATAAATGTGGACGAAAATAAAATAATCATCAATTATGTTGAAAGTTGGCAACATAAATGTAATTAAAATTCTGTCTTATTGTATAAAACATAGCTATTAAAAGAAAATCTAATTAATTAAAGAATACTACAGCGCTTGTTATTAATAAGGGATAAAGGTTTTGACTGCGTCTCACTCATAAATAATTCCACCTTTTTCATATTGATAGCACAAACACCCCTTTAAGCATCATTTTTACATGTCATTATTCTGAGTTTACACAAATGCTCCTCACCTGGGCCCCGTTTACAGTTTTCTGATCAACTGTTGTCCACAGGTCAAAAAAAATTTACCCTTGCGCTGAATTCAATTTCTGTTAAACTCCTACTTTAAATGTTTGATCCGATTCTTACAGTTTATACACGAGGCCTCATCACTTCCGTCCTCACAGTCCTTGTTGTTGTCGCAACGGACATCCTGAGGCAGACAGACGCCGTTCCCACAGGACCACTCGTTCTCCTCGCAACCTGGAGGCAATGAGACGTTCTAATGACATCGTATGATGATATAAAGGTGAAAATGTGAATAAGGAGAGAAGGCAATAAGCCTGAGAAGGTCATTAGCGGGGCAGCCACGGTGGACGTCAGCATCTGTCTCCATTCTTCTTGTGTGTACCACACATGATTAAAGGTCTGGACAGATGCCGGGCAAATTGGGTGAGGCTTCAAACAAACTCCATTACGGATAGAATAATGACTGCACGCGGCCCGGCAGTCAGTGACCAAAGCATTAGCAGTGATGTTTCTTTAATGTTAGCACAATTAGCATAGCATTAGGAAGAGGTTGTATCCCCTGAAGAGCACTTACACAGACAGGGATACTTACTGCACCCTTTCTCATCGCTGCCGTCTCCGCAGTCGTTGACGCGGTCACACACCCACAGCTTTGGTTTGCACAGGCCGTTGCTACAGGCGAACTGGTCCTTATCACACTCTGAAATTACACAAGGTTTTTTAGGTATTCATTTTAATAAATTATGTGAAAGTCACAACAGAAACAACAAAGAAGGAAAAGAAAGCAAACTCCTTGTCATTGTGACATTGTGATTCACACCACTGCACACAGTGAAATATCACCAAAGTGAACAGTGGGCAGTTTTGAGCAGTGAGTGGGGACGGTGCCCTGCTCAGTGGACCTCAGTGGTAACTTGGCAGTTGGTGGATTCGAACCTGGAGACCTCTGGACCCCAGTCCGGTTCCTTAACCACTAGGCCACCACTGCCTAGCCACTGCCGCCGCCACCACCACCATGAAAAGGGTTACCTGAAAGCCTTTATGCAAGGTATGTAAATTAAAAAAAAAATTTTAAATCCCAAAAAATTCAAGATTCTCCAAAATGGGCACAAAAAAAACAGAAAATATAAAATATACATCATATTATTACATTATATACTAAACACACCTTTAATGTGGTGTTTAATAATGATTTGATCAATTAAACTATGAAAAAACAAAACAAAATAAACATAAAAAAGGTTTTGCAATACCATTTCGACCTGATTTCAAAGTTGTTGTTGTTGTATGTAAATAAGCATTTACAAAGTCATTATACAAGACCGTCAAAGATATACTCTACTGGTCGATAGTGTAAAACACAAGTGTCAAAATCAGGCCCGGGGGACAAATCTGGCCCACAGGGTGATTATATTTGGCCCACCAGATCATATCAGATGTGTACTAAAGTGGGCCCCCTACATGTAGCCCTTATATACTGGCAGAATTTGTAGTATCAGCAATGTTTTTGATGAAATTTTTCAACAAATATTGACTTTGGCCCATGACTTGATCGCAGTTTTTAATTTTCACCCATTGTGACACTGATTTGGACACCTCTGGTGTAGAAGATATAGATCATTGGTGGATCTCGCAGTTGAGAGTTGGGTTCCATTCCCATCTAACAACACTCTACCCACTTGTAAGTCACTTTGTATAAAAGCATCTGCTAAAAGCATAAATGTAATGGAGTGTCAAAACTGTAAGAGATCGTTATTTGGAATAACAGTTGGGCTGAGAGACAGGATTTAATTTATGTACAGTATAACTGTTACTCCACATTAAAGACTGCAACCAGAGACCAGTGGTCTACGTTACTTACAGTCTATGTTCACTCCCATTTTTTGTATATTTAATAGACAAATATGAAAGTGACAACAATTTTATTTTAGCTTTCAAGTCAAAACTGTACATAATAAATCAAAAGCACAGGAAATGATATAAATACGTCTTGGTCAAAGGTGAACTTACTACAATTCATCTCATCGCTCATATCGCCACAGTCGTTCCAGCCGTCACACTTCATCTCTTTGCCGATGCAGATGCCAGAGGCGCAAGCAAACTTGTCGGGACAAGCTGTTCACAAGAGAGAGACCAGAGCATAAAAAGCTGAGAGAGAGGATGAAGACAAATCGAGCGAAGGCGAGTGCCACTGTACTTTTACAACATCTGTCATGTAGACAATGCCTGTCCCTGTTGATTTAAGCAATTATAAATCCATTTCAGTCAAACCAGTAGACAGCATAAAAAAAGTGCAGCCTGGTGAAAGCGGAGTGCTGGTGACTGACAGTGGCAAATAAAATGGACCCAATAAACAAGCTCGGCAGTGATTAGCCTCACTCTTGAGTTCCACTGCAAACCGCGCCCGAGTCCAAGGAAACGTCTCTATTTGACTGTCAGTCAGCTGCATCCTAGAGTCTCCGCCACTGCACACTTCACTCCCCCTGTGTTGCTCTGTAATGGCAGGCTATGAGTGTCACTGTCACATCACAACATGTCAGCCATCTAAACGAGTGTTGTGTCAGTGTAGGGCGGGTGGGGGGGGGGGCCCTGTCACAATTTTCAACTCACGATTTGCTGGATCAAATGCGCTGTATTGAACGGTGAAGCCTTTGTCGGTGAAGGACTCGTCAGAGTGGAAGGTCAAGTCCATGGTGTTGGTGGTGCTGGTCAGAGCCAATGAGGACATCTCTCCACAGTACCTGGAGAAAAGTAAAAGTTATTTTTAAGTAAAGAAAAAGATTACATTATATATTGCAATTAGATCAGCCATTACAAAAAATGGTTAAACCCTGCATGTCATTTATTACATCGTAAATAATATGCAGTGTTGAACTATATTGTCTTATATGGTTGCTTTAGAGGAGGGGTCTCAAACTCAAATAAATTGAGGGCCACCATCCACACTAGCATTTCACCGAAGGGCCACGTCAACTTTCAGTGTTCAGTACAAAAGAAAAAAAGTTAATGAACAAATCAGTTGTCCATAGATTCTCTGTAATACAACATTGAACCAAGAGGAGGCAGTGGATCAGGGTTTTGAGAACTATAGGATTTACCGTAAAATGTGGAGAACAAATCTATAAAATATTTTTTTAAAATTCAACTTTCACATCAAGGTGGGGGCCACTAAATATCGTTCCATGGGCCAAAAATGGCCCACGGGCCGCGAGTTTGAAAACCCCTGCTTTAGAGGGGAAAAACTGTGGTTAAATAAATCACTAACAATAACAGACACTATTCTGCAGCACAACATCACATTAAATGCATTGTGGGCTAGAGGCTACAAGGATAATGAGAGCGGTACATCCTTGGTCTGTCACCTTTCATTCCTATTAGTCCCTAATTAGGAAACTCCAACGTTCACTCTGTATTTCTTTAACGATCATTGGGTTACTCACAAGTTGTGTCTGGGCCACATGATCAACATAGCCCGCTAGTTAGCTACACGTTAATGGGGATTTTTCTTTCTTTTTAATGACAACTATGGTTGTGAAAGGGCGGAGTCAACACAGACAGTGGGATCAGAGGTGAACGCTGTTCCCATTATTGTGAATCCATGGCGGGAAACAGACGATCACTATTTAGATGAAGAAATTAGATTTCATCAGGCTCATGGAGACAGACTGATGGGTGTGGACCTTTTGTGACCACAAGTATGACTTTTGAATGTCCCACACTAAAGACCCGTACTGAATGCACTTACACCACGGTTCAACAGTCTGTGTAAACGCTCATATAGTTATGGGAAAAATATTAGACCACATTGATGCTTTGTTCAACTTATTGTTCATTTTAATTGCTGGTTCCCTTTGAAGGAGACATTTGCTTGGACAATTGTATTGATAACAAAATAGCTGATACGTTTCAATTAGGAGCTGTTATCTAGCTGGTTGATCTTTTCTTGATACTAACTAAAATCACTCAAGTGCTTACATCAGTAGCTATGGCATTGTATGATTTCATGTTTGTTGGTTTCTTTAGTGGTGCCATGTTTTAAGAGGACCAAGAAATTGAAGAAATTAACTCTTCCATGACTGTACAGTGTGTCTCAAAAATAAAGTTCTAGCTTATATTACATTCTCTTTTCCATTCCGCTTGTCCCTTTTTTCAGGGGTTGCCACAGTGAGTCAACATTGTCCATCTACCCCCTGTCCTCTGTGTCCTCAACTCTGACTCCAACTACCTCCAAGTCCTCCCTCACTGCATCCATCAATCTCCTCTTTGTCTCCTACCTGGTAGCTCCATCTCTAGTATAATTCTTCTCCCAATGTATCCACTGTCCCTCCTCATGTCCAAACCATCTCAATCTGGCTTCTCTAGCCTTTTCTTCAAACCTTCCTGTCTGTGTCGTCCCTCTAATCACCTCACCTGATCCTGTCAAGTCAATGTCTAAAGTCCATGTTACACAGTATTTGTAATTATCTTTTGGGCACACTGAAAAAGGGACAGTCTGGTTTGATTGACGTGGGTTGGGTTGCACTTACCAACCACAGATATGAGAAGACAACCTATGCTAAAATGGACAATGTGATGCCAGGACTGTTCCTTTAAAAGACTGAATGTTTTATTGAATGATTGGAACAAGCTTTTAAAAACAGCAGATCAGATTTAAACAACCAAACAGTGATCAATCATCACTGACAGCTGAAGTTGTTATATTACCACTGTCATTTGTTTTTGTTGGACATATTGTATATTGAATTAAAGGGTTTTGTCATAACTACACAAGCAGCTCTGCCATTTGCTGGTGGGATAAACAAGACAAAGATGAAGGAATATTTGATTATAATCTGAGAATAAAGGAGATAAGATGGATAATAAAGATGCTGAGAGTCTTACTTGGTTCCCATAACCTCCACGTAGTCTTTGTGGCACACGCGGATGTCAACCCCTGGCTCTTTCATGCGGAACACTGAAAACCTCAGGCGCACTTTTTTCCCAGCAGGCACCTGAGGTAGAGAGGCGGAGGTGATTGGTTCATGAGGTCCTTGTTTACAGGACATGGAGGAGGCACAGACAGAACTGTGCTGAATGTATTTCATGTTAATGCAGTCATACGGGCGACGCACCATAAAAGGTTTCTGCTGCACAGCCATAAAGGTGCAGGTGCACACACACACACAGACACACACACTCGTAGTACTACACACACCAGCAAACAAAACCAACACACACGATACTGCAGCTCAGCCAGAGTTGCGGCAGAAACGGTGCCCTGACAGATGAAGATAGAGGAGGTACTGAACAGCTTGGCTGCCAAAGTGCTGGCTCAGCGTTCCTCTCATGGCAAGCTAAGGATGATGGAGGAGGAGGAGGAGGAGTAGGAGAGGGAGGGAGTGGTGTAGCAGGAGGAAGAGGAGACAGGGAGCAGTGTTGCAAACCTTGATGGTCCACTTGCAGTCGACGGCAGGAGGATAGAAGCTGGGGTGGAGTGGGGAAGTTATTACTCCTTCTGTGGCAGTAAGGACACCGCCGCAGGTTTTCACTGAGAGATGCGTCAGGAGAAGGGGGAAAAAAAAAAAGTGGAATAGTCACATTCAAGTACATTATAGCTTACATTGGAATGTAGCACTCAGAACTCTGGAGAATGTGGCTGGAAATTACCTTCAGTGGAGGGTATGGCTTTATACTCTGCCTCAAAACCCGGCCTCTGGACATTAGTGTCTGTGATCAGGTTAATGAGTATGATGTTGCCTGAAGACACCACCTGTAAAGGGTTGGAGGGAGGCCTCTGACCACACTTCCTGTGAGTGAAAATAAAAAATGTGCACAGATAAAGTATTATTGCAGGAGCAAAGTCAAGATGTTTCAATATCTTAGTTGAAACAAAAAAAAAAACAAAACAACAACATTGATAGATTTTTTTAAGTACTTGACAGAAAAAATATACCTATTTTAACTCTTTGAGTTTTTAGTGACAGTGTTCTTTATATAAATGCAATGAAGGAATTAATGAAAGTGACATATTTTAAATAAACTGGACTAGCAGATAAAGTAAGAGCGAAAAGGTCACAAAATAATATCTCTGGGGTTTTTCATTAGCAGGATAACTTCTAACATGTTTAGTTTTCCATAGATGGCAGTGATTCTAAAACTATGGTGTGTGGACCATTGATGGTACACAGCCACGTGTGTTGACCAATTTCCCAAAAACAAAACTACTGAGTAGAAAGCAAGAATAGACAGACCCCTGGCTAATTGCAGACAAAATTTACAGAAAATTTTACCCACTGAACTAAAGATTATATCTCTGTGCAGAACCAACTCAAGCAAAAAAAAAAAAAAAAAAAATCTAACTTGTTTTGTTCCATTATCATGTTTTAGCCAATTTTTGTCCACAACTTGTACCTCCGTTTTTTCAAAATGATATTTGTATTAAGTCCGTATTTACAGTTTTGTATTTTTTCTGTGTTTAATAAGTACTGTTTCTTATTTGGTGCCAGACTTCAGGACTTCAAATAAGAATGCACTTTATTTCATCCAGAGCCACTCAGACATCATTACAGAAAACAAATTTAAAATGCTTGGAAAATAATTAGAAAAGAAAAATCAATAGAGAAGCAGAGAGAGACAGAGTAGAGAAGAAATAAATAAGATGAGATGTGTCAGCAATGGACAGAAATTGCCAAGGCGGCGTTTCAAAGTCAAACATTAAAAACATTAGCGAAGAGTTTCAGCCCTGCTGGGGGGCAGAGCCACAGAGGTGCAAATGACACTGCAAGAGCAGCAATACATCCACCTGAATAATGTCATTATACACTGTTATATTATGCCTCACATAAACCGCATGTCACCTTGGATAAAACCAATCCCTCAATAGCATCACCTGGTAAGATATTTGTTTAGAAATTATCCCTGGGAGACATATATACATATATATATATACATATATATATATATATATATACACACATACATACATACATATACATATATATATACACACATACATACATACATATACATATATATATATATACACATACATATATATATACATACATACATACATACATATATACACATATACATACACATATATGCATACACATATACATATACATACACATACATATACATACATGCATATATATATACATATACATACATGCATACATGCATACATGCATATATATGCATATATACATATATATACATATATATGTGTATATATGTGTATGTATATGTGTATATAT